>PVKH010003744.1:5197-24526 GCA_004027955.1 Chaetophractus vellerosus
TTTCTGTGTCTGCTTGTCTCCCCCCATTTCGGTGACCTGCCGAGTCAGCTCACCGCGCGACGGCCTGCCTGCTCGTGGGCGGCTTGCCCTGCTAGCGGGGGCTTGCCCTGCTCGCCGGGGCTTGCCCTGCTCGTGGCAGCTTGCCCTGCCCGCAGCGGCTTGCCTTCTCAAGGTGGTCTGCCCACTCGAGGAGGTTCTGAGAGCCAAACCCGGGGCCTCCCATGTGGTAAACCGGTGCCCTACCAATTGAGCTACAGCCGGCCCCAGAACATGTCTTTTTTGAGAGACTTCAATCCCCAATACCACCCTTTGACCTCTCCAGCCTTTACCAGGCCCTTCCTTGACGCTGGGGGCCACAGAGGTAGAACTTCACACTCTGTCAGCCACACCCCTCCTAGAGTGAGTTCCTGACAGGATACGTAGGTATTGGTCACAGCAATATCAGGTCCTCATGTCCACTGTGCACAAAGGCTTCTCAGTCACCCTTGTAGCTCTTGTGATTGTGTCCCAGGTCCTAGGACCACTGAGAAGCCCATACTTCCCTATCCCTGCTCAGTTGTGCAAAGAGGTAGACATTGACTGGCCAGAGGAATGATCGTGGGGCAGAGATGGATTCTCTGACCTTGGGGCACAAACAACCAAATTAGAGGGAATGATGGACCTGAAGGTGACAGGAGCTGGAACAGAGCATGAACATTTAGGCAGGGTTTAAGAGGGAATCCATTAGCCCTGCAGAAGATGTTTTCCATCGAAATCTGCTCAGAGGAATGTTCTGTAAAGGTGTAGTAACAGACCTAGATATAGTATATGGGGGAGCTTATACAGGGTGCAGTTTAATTCTGTGTATCCCAGCTGAGTCCACATGAATTCCCATCTGACTCTGACCTTGGTTGTTTTTACTGAATTGTCACAAAGGTACAAAGAGTCTCATCCCTCATGATGCTCCTTTATTTCTGGGAACCTTTGGTTGCTTGGCCCATCCGTTTTCTAGAAACACTGAAAAGCAGTTGCTTGTGTTGCATCAATACAGAGGGGGAGCCTAAGGCCTGGTGACCCTCAGATGGTCTCTAATCTCTAGAACCTATTACACACACTGACCAGGCTGATAATGAAGCTGCTGTGACACGATACTTTTATGATTGTGATAGTTGCTGAGCCCTGAAGGGTTGGGACTCTAGACCAGGCTCTGGATCACACAGCCTTGGCTGTTATTTGTAGGGTGAGACTGGCTGGGCTCCCATCTGGGTTCTTCTCCTCAGTACTGGAGGCTTCAGCAGTGCTCTCTTCTCCCACATTCCCCCACATGCCCGCATGTGAAGTTTGGAAATGGTGGTGGTGGTGGTAGCATGGCATTGTGAGTATAATCACAGCACTGAGTTATACATGAGAATTATACATGAGAATGTGGTGAAAAGGTGAAATTCTAGGTCCTTTAAATGTTACTAGAATAAAAATTAAAAGATACAACATTGGAATGTACAACATAAGGAACCCTATTTTAAGTGATGGACTATAGGTAATAGTAGAATTATAAAAATGTTCTCTCATGAATTATAACAAAGGTAACCACACTAATGCAAGGTGTTAATAATAGGGTGGTATATGGGAAAAATGCTCCTTAATATAAACTATGGACAATAGTTAATAGTAAAGTGATACTATTCTTTCATCAATTGTAACAAAGGTACCATAGCAATGCAAAGTGTGAATTATGCAGGACCATGGTATATGGGAATGCTGTGTTTTCTACATGATTTCTTCTGTAAAACTGCTTCAAGTAGAAGGAGGAAAAGATGATTATGGTTCGAAATGTATAAAATATTTTGAATATGTATGTTTTGAGATTACACTATGCTATTGATTTTAGGACCAAAGCATCAAGTTACCACCACAATTATGTTAAATGTATAATAAAGTGATGAAGAGAATACAGCCTGATAATACCTTAAAGATATATTGTCCTCTTGTTGGAGAGAGAAGAATAAACTCAGAACACATGATTAGCAATATGGAATCATATAACAATTCCTGAACCTAAGGTAGTAAACAGAAGTATAAAATAGTTCAAATCTTCATTTAGTGTTGACGGTAACACCAAAGTTGGGAAATGAACTCTTATGGCTTAATGTTTATTCCTCTCTATGATTGATCCCCTCAATATGATCCCACGGTTGGAACTGCTCCTTGACACACTTTCTTTCACCTTCAGCACCCAAATCTCCAGGAATGTCTTTGGCATTTGGCCACGAGTTCTTGTATGACCAGTTCTCTTCTATCTACTCATTGTGCTACCATTAAAAGGATCAGCATATCCTCTTTGACTCTGCTTTCTTTTTCTCTCTAATTTCTTACTTTATTATGCACAAATAAAGGAAAATCTCAGAACAGACCTAGCAAAAATTATACGTTTCTTTAGAAAACACAGAACACTGCATGGCTGTGTATTGACACACTATCCTTTTTTTTTTTTTTTTTTTTTTTGCTATGTTTCAGAATGATAGAGTAATAACTCATATTAGATATGTTATTAAGGTACATGGTAGAAAATAGAGATATTACAGAGCATGGAGAACAGCAGGTAAATTTGTACAGTGAAATGTAGGACACTGTCCTTGATGGAAGTTGGATTTACCCGGGATCTTCAGGGCATGGAGAGATGTGGAGAAGGGAGGTGAGAGAAGTTATCTCCAGTAGAGGGAGGGAGGTGAACATTGCCCCCGGGGAGGGCAGCTGTAGGTGACTGCACAGCAGCAGGCAGATCACCTGCCCTTTAGTCAGTAGGAATGAAGCAAAGCTGGTACGAGGGTGGCACAGAGGCAAACCCAGTGTGAATTGGGGTGGTGTCAATGTCCTTTGGGTCAACCAGAGACTTCAGGGTAAATTTCTGTAGAACAGTGGTCAGGAATATAAACAGCTCCATTCGGGCCAGGCCCTCACCCACACAAATTCGTTTTCCTGGAAATCATAAACACAGGGGTCGATAATTCTAGAACACTCTGTTTCTGAAATACTAGAGAATGCTCAGTAACTCCATGATGAATGATCAACTTGATGGGTGAGTTGAAGGCAGGGCAGAGACACTTGCTGTACACCGAATATCTTATTTTAGTGGGCACTCTCCATGCTACAGATATTTATTGAGTGATAACACTATGTCAGGTACTTCACTGAGCGTTCCCTCATTATAAATACTCTTTAGACCCTAAAAGTTCTGTCAATCAGTTTTTGAGAATCACACCCACACTGCTTGTCCAAGTGAGATGAAGAGGGAAGGACTGAGACGAGGGGGCTTACATATCTGTGTTTCCCTTTGTACCCCTGAAGCAAATTCAATAAAATTATTTTTCCTCATGTGCTTTCAAAGCATATGTCTAAACCTGTCACCCTTTCATTTAGAATTTTTGAATGGCTCCGGTGCCTGCCCTATGGGTTGAGTCTAAATTATTTGCCTTGCCCCTTTACATTTTGTTCCTTGTCTGACATTCCATGATTGGTCCCTCTATTCTTCACACGTTCAACTCTCAGCTCCAGCCATAAGGCTCTTCATCAATCTCCAACACGCTATACTGTTTCAAGGCATAATGACATGTGTTTTTTGTTTCTTTTGCCTAAGATGCATTATTCTTGAGCTTGTTTACAACTTAGGTAAATGTAATTTCCAGCTTATAATCTTTATGATCCCTTCAGGCTCTAGAATCCTGCCCTCACTGGATTTCCTCAGCATCATGTTCAGCCTTCCACTGAAACATGGGTCACTTTGAATCATAATTCTCTGTTTACACAAGACTTATTTACCCTTCTAAAATGTGCATTCCTTAAAGGCAGTTCTTGTCATCATGGTTCCACAGTACCAGGTACAAAACAAGCATCAAAAGTTATAGAACATCTTAAGGTAAATCCATGTCCAGAGACTCAGCACACTGCAGGAGTGGAGCCCCACTATCCAATATGAAGTGTCATGAATGAAGGAAGAGCAAGGTGCTCTGGACTCTATTTTGGTATCCTGCCAAATCCCAAGGGTTCCTTGACCTCACAGTTACTTGGCAGGCATTTCTGAAAATTTCCATCTAAAGCAAATTTCCTGCTCCTTTCCTTGTGTCTGTTACTTTTGTCATGATGCCTTGACCTCTCTTCTTTCCTTGTCCCCTGTCTTTTGTGATAAAGCTGAAATGTCATTTCTTCTATTACAGTGTTTCTATTTCCATTTTATGCTTCTGTTGGGCATGTGTGAGCAGGAAGCAGGTAACTTCCCCTCTTGTCCCCCAGTGCAGCCTGTGCTTCCTTCTATCATAGCAACGGTTGTATTTGAATTTAATGATGTGTCCACTCATCTCCTTCCCTAACTGTAGTGTGAGCCCCTTGAGGGCCTATTCTGTTCTTGTGGGTACTTTTATCTCCAAGCTCATCATGGGATGAGAGGCACCCATGGAAGAGACACAGGAAAGCAGTGGTATTTGTGAAGCTTTCTCAGGGGAGTTGAGGTTTATCTATGAGTTTCCCCTTCTAGGAGAAGCTGATTGGTAGCTCAGTCTGGAAGCAGAACTCAATCACCTGTACTTTAGCTTTCTCATTTGACAGAACTGGGTCAACTCCCCTAAAGCCCCACTAATTTGACCCAGTAATGTGGATATGGCCTGCGGTGGGAACACAAATGGAAATGACTGGTGGTGGCATGAAAAGGCACAAAGAGCAATTCTATCAGCCCCAGGGTAAGCAGAGTGCAAGTTCCAACTATTCTGTAAAACGCACAGATGGACATAATTTCTATCACCTGCTGAGAAAGCCATGAAATAGTCACTCTTCTTAAAGTTGCCACTTTCATCCAGAAAGTGGCCAGGATCAAACCTCTCTGGGTTGGGGAATTCTTTGTCATCGTGCAGGACAGAAGTCAGTGATGGTAATATGGTCGTGCCCTAGGATGGAGAGATTGATATATTGAATTATAAAGAATTCATGGTGCTGGAGGAAATGTAGGAAATCACTTAGTCTAATTTTTTTTTTATTTATAGCTGCAGACATCTGGGTCTAAAGTAAGGAAATGACATTTTCAGGAAGACAGTCCAACTAATCAGCAGGAATGAGTATAAAGCCGCTGGCATTGATCTTGCTAAAGTAACTTCCAATGCATTTGACGTAATGTGCACTTGAGTAGTTGAGTGCCAAACTTTCTGAGTCCCCTCTCCTTATAAGCAAGCTGGACCAAGGAGCACCAGCTCTATTTCAACCTTCTAGGTTTCCCATATTTGATATGTGAATTATAGTTTAAAATAGAAGTCTCTGCTGGAACTTGAAAAGTAAGAAGTATCTGCTATCTGTGCAAAGGGCTTTTTAAAATAAAGTCTGATCTAATTAAAAATTACCTTTTCTCGATTATAATAAGTAGAGTAACTACTGCTGAATGTTAATAATGAAATTAGTTCTCTTAATTTAAAAATATGGAAGAGTTTTCTTTGTAGATGAATACAAGCTAGGATAGCATAATTAGAAATATCATTTTGCAATAATTCAGGCAAAGGTCATCAACTAATAGTGGCTCTACAGGGTGAATGATTGGAAACAGGATATTCACAAGGTCTGAAATTACCAAACCACAGATTGTTATTAATTACATATGAAAAACATCAAATATGCCATGGAGAGATGTTGTAGGTACTCCTCACTAAGTGAGAAACTTAGCATCAGCAATAATTGGATAATCTGATATTATGTGCCCCCACTTCCCTGATATAGAACAAATACATCATCCATTTAGTTTTTTTGCTAAAAGCATGTAACTGGATTCTAACTTCATGAAATATACCACAGATAATCAGACTGAGAAACATTTAAGGGAGAAGACAAAAGAATAAATAAAACAAAATAAAATCAGGCAATTTACTTATTAAAATATAAAATAAATAAAATAAAAAGAATAATAGAATATTAGTTACCAGGGGCAGTGTCAGATTAGAGAATGAGGACTTAATGTACAGAGATTCTATTTGAAATGATTGTACAGTTTTGGTAGTGAATGGTGGTGATGATAGCACAACAATGTGAAGGTAACTAGTGGCACTGAATTATACATGTCAATGCGGTTAAAATGAGGAAATTTTACGTTGTGCATGTGTTCCTAGAATAAAAACTTAAGAATGCATAAGATTGTACAACACAAACAGTGAACCCAGTTTAAATGATGGGCTGTATTTAATATTACAATTATAAAAACATTCTTTCATGTTTTCATTGTATCACATGTAGCACACTAATGCATGGTGTAACTTATAGGATATTATATGGGAACTCAGTATTGAATGCATGAATTTTCCATAAACGTTTATCTTCTCTAACTTAAAAAAAGAATTCATGATATATGAAAACATATGAAACTGAAATTTCAGTTTCCATTACTATAGGAACACAGCCCTCCTCATACCTTCACGTGTTGTCCAGGAGCGCTTTCGTACCACAAAGGCAGAGCTGAGTATTGGCAAACAGAGACCTTATGGTCCAAAACCCAGAAGTATTTACTCTCTGACCTGTTACCAAAAGTCTGCAGATTCCTGTTTTAGATCCTTATCTTCACCTAATGCAGTGACTCCATCCTCTGATAAAATGAATTATTTTCCTCACTGGTAGGAAGGAAACAATCAGCTACTCATAGCCTCATGCAGAAGAGACAGTGCATGTCCTCAGGCTCTGGACATTCTAAGCTCAAATGGCCCGAGATGGGACATAAGCCCTTGCAGAGGGATGGATGGGTGTCTGCTTAGCAGACCCAATGCTCCCCCCCAGCAGAATGTAGTAGATGGTGAGATTGGTGGTTCTTTTCTGAACCTTTGATCTATTTCCAATTTAGTTAGTAATAGGAGGAGAAGTAACTTTAATTGACAATTATTCTCAACCAAACATTAAAGAAAAGGTTTTTCCTGGTTGTGTCCTTGGGTGAAAAAGAGTGGTCTTGAAGTCCTGACCCTTGATGGGCCCAAGATACTTTGCTTCTTGGTAGTGACCTTGATTTCCTCTTCCTCAGACACGGCATAGAAATTTCACCCTTACCAAACTACTCTAACTTTCCTTATCATCAAAACAGAATTTTTAGTTATTTTAATTTTCTATAACAGTAATATATGCTGGCTCAATTGATGAAGTATCTTGTAGCATACCAACTAGAAAGACTGAAAAAATATAGAAACCATAGTTAGAAGGCTTTGGAAATCTGACAAGACAAAAATTGGTGTCAACATTGCAGAGGTGGAAGAACATGGAGAGGTAAGGTGGAATCTTCAGTCAGTTTTAGACTGGTTTCATTTCCAATTTTCAGAGTGGGAAGATGTTAAATCATTCAGTCATCTTAGTGGAGGCGGGCTGAACCCTTTCTGGAAGAAGACAAACATTATCTCTGCCTCTGCATTGTTTATATATAATCTTTGGCATACAGTCAAAAATTATTAGGCATCCCAGGGCAGAACTTAGTGGTCACAAAAAGGAGAGAGAATGGGGTGAGAGGCAATAAAATATACCATGGTAGGGAATATTTCCAACCTATTTTTAGGCAAATATTACCTCTATATGGAAATCTGAAAAGAAACAATTGATAAAAAATTGCAGTCCAATGTATTTTATGAATATAAGTACAAAATATAGAAAATAAAATACAGATGTCTGTATATACATTTATCTATACATCTATATATCTGAACATATGTGTGTGTGTGTATTTAGTGGGGAAATAGAGGCCAAAATAATGAGGGTATCTGAGAATCCATTTTATAAAATTATGAACACATTAATGATAAAAACATTCAAAAATAAGAGAAGAATGGGGACTTCCTTAAACAGATAAAGAATACTTACAAAAATATATTTGAATGGAGATCCAGAACAAAAACAAACAATTATACCCATTATCTCCACTTCTATTCAACAGCTATCCTGGAAATTCTAGCCTGCACAATAGTGCAAACAATATAAATCAAAGTCGTGAGAATGTGAAAACAAGAAATGAAACGAATATTAATCTAGATTACAGGATTGTGTAGGTAGAAATTCCAAGTGAATTTACAGACAAATCGTTAGCAATATTAATTGAATGTATATATGTTAGTACATATGTCATCAAAATAATAAAATCAATTCCATACTCATATACCAGAAAAAAAATGGAAAGGTCATTTAAAATAATTATACAATGTATAATAATATAAAAATATTAATTTCCTAGGGAAATGCTTACCAAAAATATGTAAGCTACTGCACTGAGAACATAACATTATTTAGAAATTAAAGCAAGCAAAAAAAATTGCAAGCATATACCATATTCAAGAATTGAAAGATTCAATATGTCACGATGTCAATTCTTTCTAATTTGATCTATAGATTTAATGTCACCCTAACAAAATTCCTAGCAGTGTGTTTTGGGAGATTGACAAGCTGATATTAAAATTTATTTGGAAATGTAAATAGCTTAGAATGGCGAAAACAATAATAAAGAGGAAGAGCAATTTTGGAAGTCCCAGATTGCCAAATATCAAAACCTGTTATGAAGCTTTATCATCCTAAACTGGAAACAATCCAAAATCCATCAAGCTGTCATAGGTATGATTGTTGCACTTTTCTCATCTCCCCTGAGTACAGAACATTGGAATCATAGTGAAAGTATGAGCCCTTCAAATGCACTGAGGTGCAGTGTAGGGGAAACAAGTCTTACTTTGGGGATGAGGTAGTTTCTGAATTTAATGTCCTGTATCACCGCATGGGGCAGGCTGCTGGGGACGAGGTCAATGTATCTCTGGATCTCGTGCACCACGGCGTCCGTGTAGGGCATGCTGCTCCTGTCCTGCATACAGGGGCTCCGGTGTCTGCCAACCACACTGTCAATCTCTTCCTGGACTTTAGCTGATAAGACACAAGTAAACACTGATGGGAAAGGAGAAAAATGCACAGTCCCATAGCAACCCTGGATTACAGGAAGTATTATGAAAGTGTTCTAACAGCATTATAAACCTAAAATATATGCACAGAAGTACACATATACATAGAGTTCAAATGACCATAATATAGTTATATATAACTTTCCTCTGTGATAGGCATTAATATAAATCTGTATGCTCCTGAGTGTGAAAGAGTTAGACTGAGTTGTGACTTCTCTACACATGCCTCTACTGTCCCTTCTATTTCAACCTGTAGTTGGTGCTGGAGTTGGTAGTTGTACATCCAAGAGACTTGAATCTTTGTGCTGACCATGTGGCATTTGGGCCACAAGCCTCAGTGGAGTTGTATCACCTACTGTCCAGTTCATTGGATTCACCTAGAACAACTAACAAGGAGGTGAGGATGGACAACCACCATACCAAAGTACCGAGATAGTCTTTAACTGCAAGTAAGAGAGCCCCATCCATCAGCCATATGGGATCAAAACCCCCTCTCAATTAGAGGTGGAATGGGCATCACCATCCCAGAAGCCTCCGTATTGTGGAATAAAATTTGGAGTAGAGTGGACTTACTGGTATTCTACTATAAACTTATTGTGATTCTAGCAATGGAAGAAATTATATCATTGATGTGGAGACCGTGGCCACTAAAGGTGTTGAAGGCAGGAAGAGAATAAAAGAGGTATAATATGGGTGCATTTTTGTGACTAGGAATTGTCCCGAATGACATTGCACTGACAGATGCAGGCCATTATATATCCTGCCATAGCCTACAGAATTGAGTGGGAGAGAATGTAAACTACATAGTCGATGCTTAGTGGCAATTCTCCAAGATATGTTCATCAATTGCAATAAATGTACCACACTAATGAAAGAAGTTGCTAATGTGGGGAAAATTGGTAGGTGTGGGGAACAGGGCATATGGGAATCCCTTACATTTTTTTATGTAACATTTTATATAATCTAAGTATCTTTTAGAAAATGTAAAAAATATATTAATAATATAAAAAAATTTGAATGGATTTTAAGAGAAATAAAAAATCCTTTGAGCTCCAGGCCAAAAAGAAAAATCTGTAAATACCTAACTATTAGATCAAGATGTATAATACATAGAAATATGAGATGATTCAAAATATAAATAGTATATACTGAACTGAAGAAATTACTGTCCTTCCGGAAAGAAAAACAGAAATCAAAAATTAATTTTAGGTTAAAATAATACACATATTTTAAAAATAAAATTCTACCCTTGGATCTATGTGGGCGTATATGTTTTTGCAAACAACAACATGATGCAATCCTAGGCCAGTGCAAATGTTCCTGTAGCAAATCATATCCACTGGATTCAGAGAGCACACTGGAGCTTCTGGGCTTCTTCTACTGCCCACACAGTTCCTCTCCCCTTTCAGTCAACATCCTTTTACTCAAAGGTGTCGTTTTTATTCCTTCAACAAATTGGACAAGTTAGAGCTGGTGGCTGTCATAATGGATCTTCTCGAACACAGTGAGCATCGAGTACACCAGCAGTGTCTAACCAACCTCTCCTCTGAAATTCCCCTTATCCACCGTGTGTGGTCATACCTCTAACCTCCGGGTGCTTCACCAGGAGCAGGAGTCCATATCTCAGGGTGGTGCTTGTTGTGTCCGTCCCAGCTGCAAGCATATCTAATACAGTGTTTATCAAGTTTTCAATGGTAAATTCAGACTGTTGATTGTGTTTTTCCTAGGGATGATAAGATGAAATTACATGAAGTATTAGCTTGCCTGCATATTAAACTACAATGAGTTCAAAATTACTTGGATTATTTTCAAGATAAGGAAACATAGAAATGGAAGTGTGCAGCATTTGAAAAATTATTGTCTGGTATATTAGAGACAGTATGTTAAATGTTCCAATCTTTATTTCCTACTCCTTTAAACCTCTGTTGCCTAAAAACTCCATTTCCCAGCATAATTTAGAGTTTGTTGGCCCTGCACTATAATTTATGCCAGTGAGATATAAGTGAGCCCCATGGTGCCACCTTTCTGTTTATGTCTGACTCAAAACACAGATGTGACCATGGAGGTGGGGCAGATACCATCTCAGTATAGGAGGATATAAGCATGAAGCTTAGGGCCTACATAGAAACATGGTAAAGAAAATGGAAGGTAGCCAAATTCAGGATGCTTCAAGACTTCTGTGTTGGCCTTGGACTGCCTCAAGTGACTCTTTGTATGTGAGATAAATGAACCTACTATTTTCTTAAGCCATTATTAACTGGGATTTCTCCTACTTGTAGAATAACAATAATTGATAGAAAAGGGTAAATTAGGACTGTACCATGTGAGTTTTATAAGCCTGAATCAAAAGTTTACTATTTTCTTCTGTTAAAGAACTGTTAGGAACTCAGTATTGTCTACAGACTCATTATGAAGTTTTAATTGTACAAAAGATAATATGGCAGCACAACCTAGAATGGAGTATAAAGAGAATGAATTCACCATACAGGGAGGAGCCAGTGCTCTTGTATTCCAGATTTTATCATTAGGCACCTCAATCTAGGAAACAAGAGCAAGAAGGGGTAGGAATATGCGAATTGAAGAGACAGCAAACCTGAACAACAATAGTTTGGGCATCAAATGCCCAGGAGGGATAAAAGAGCTAGTAGGGTCAATGCAGATGCTGAGGCCAAAGGGTGACTGAATGGAGTGCTCAGAAATTGAAACTGGGAAAGTGGAAAGCACCTGAACTGTGGTGAACCCTTCTGTCTCTTTTTCCCATAGACGGTGTGCAAAGATCTTTTCGATCTTCATTTCATGGCTGCCTAGTTTTTATGTTCTAACTTCTTTGTAATTACATCCATTTCATCTGAAGTGTGCTTTCTGTTTCTCCTAAGGTAGTTTGCTAGTGCCTTAGAGAGCAGTGCCCATGTATTTTATTTATTTAACAATTCATGAAAATCTTCCCTGATGCTTTGTGCAGTTCCATGCATACAATAGGGACACACTGTTTTGTTTAGCATTATTTGTGTGATCACTTTGACATCCCTAGTATTACAGAATCAATCAATGGGCCAGAAAATATATGAGCAATCAAACAACCAAATTGTCATTAACACTGTACCTCTTCCATTTTGATCAGGAAACAATCAATAAAGTCCCGAGGATTGTTAATGTCCAGGCATTCTTGGTGTTCCTTTACTTTTTTAAAAACATAGCTTTTTAAAAAATCAATATTTTTAAATAATTTGTTATGACTCCCAGGGAAATAATCTATGAAAACAGGGAAGGTATTGCAGATCTAAAATAGAAAAAAAATCATTTATAAATTAATAAAAATACTAAATGGAGGCATAGATGCCATAATGCCCAACTCTGGTTAGACGTTGGAGCTATAATGATGGATAAGAAGCATCTCCACCTTGAATACTCTACGCTGATAGATTTTAGGGAGAACTGATGATGGTAACCATTTCCTAAACTCATACATAATATTTAGAAAATAAAATTGCCTTCATAACAATTTTCTCATTTTTGCATAAATTCTTTCCTATATGTTGAAGTTAAGGATGGCATGTAGTACTGTGATTTACATTTTGTAGATGAGGATGGAGGGTAAGGGAATTTGGGCAACCTGAAACAAAGCACAAAGCTAGTACCTGCTGTTTCTACTTCTATCTACCAGCCTCAGATATAGAATGGGTTTTAAAACATTGAAGGTACCATAAAACCCAACTTTGTATTTTATAAAGTGGCTGTGCACCAGAGCAGTTAAGTGACTATGCTAAGATCACACAATTATCATTTAGGCAGAGAGCAGGACGGACCAGCTCAGCACAGCTCATAGAGTATAAATCCGATCATATTTTAATCACAAACCCAGTGAACTTGTCAGCTTGGGTCCAAACTGAAGCATCAAACTCTCCTCTATTTACTCGGTGTTTTCTGATGGCATAATGGTCCCAAATATTCTCCCTTCTTGATATCTTAAATTAGGATATTTCAGCCAAGTAATTTGATGAAGAGGTCTTAAGAAGACAAGCTTTGTGGGTAATGGAAGCCTATCAGCAAAGTTCTTGGATTTCCAATGAGTGCTGTGGGCATGCTTCTGGGAAAGTCACCAATTACTTTATGGAAACCAGACTTTGGAATTAATGGTAAAACCACTGAAAAATGAGCCAATGTATTTGAATTTGAGCTCAGTATTCTCAGCATGTGTTGCATGCATAATAAAGAGCTTGCTTATCTTTCCCCAATGTTTACACTATGTTGGCAGCTCTGGCCAGACTGTGGTGTTCAAATACTCACTTCACAATCTGATCCCTACTAAATTTAGAACTCATCAGAGAAAAGAGAAAAAATGTTTTTTCCTGAAAAGGATCTTGGCCTTACCTGGATCCATGGGGAGCTCAGAATCTCAAAGTTTTCATTCCGTTTTTCCATCAAGTTAAGAAAATCGTGATCTGTATAATCAAAACGATTCTGGAAAATAATGGAGCAGATGACATTGCAGGGAGCACAGGCCAGGATAAAAGCGGGATCCCAGGGTAATGCTAAAAAGATGGAAATATTTTTAAAACACCATTCAAATACACATATGAAAGTTTTTGCCTTTAACAGGAAAACAAGAAAAGGTAATTTTAGTACCAAGAAGCAATATCTACTTAGAAATTCTCTTATCAGTCGAAAATTTGGCATGCATAGAATCAATATATCAATTTCCCCCTCAAACTCAATTGACCATTCCTTCCTAATTGCTTTAATATTGGCTTTCCAAATATCTCATTACCTATACTGCCCCTCTTTACATCCTTCTAACCCAATGTGCCAGTGTTTTGGAGGAAAAAAGAAAAGAATGTAAACTGGCCACTCTTTAAATCTTTTATTAATTCCAATTATCAGTGCAGTATCACCTCTGTCTACAAAGACTACAGACAATAGCACACTGATACAGCAAGGATGATGATAGTTAGGGGCCTCAAAAATTTTAAAATATAATAAGCAGTTGATGGAACCATATTTAGAACAACAGAGGGGAGATCTAAAGGGAATTAGATTATGGGTAAATTCAATATTTTAAATCACAAATGTTTAGAAGACAAAACCATCTGTATTGTATGAGAAAAAACTACAACAATACAATACAATAATGTGAGAAGACATTTAGTTTGCTCAAAAAAAAAAGCAAATCGAGAAATAGTATTTTCTAACTTTTTTTTTTTTTTTTATTACATATCTCCCCTTCCCCCCCGTTGCGGCGACGTGCTGAGACTTGGTCACTGCGCAGGCGCGGCTTTCCCCGCTTGTGGGCGGCTTCTGCTTCTATTCACGGCCGGCTCTTGCTTCGGTTCGCGGGCGACCTGCCCTGCCCGTGGCGGCTTTTGCCCTGTCCGTGGCAGCTTTTTGCCCTGCCCATGGCGGCTCTGGCCTGCCCATGGCGGCCTGCCATTCTCAAGGCGGTCTGCCTGCTAGGAGAGGTCCCCGGGAACCGAACCCGGGGCCTCCCATGTGGTATCCCAGCGCGCTCTTTATCCACTGAGCTATCCAGCCGGGCCCTATTTTCTAACTTAAATAAGAAGTATGGACAGCAAAAAAGTTTAAATCAATGAATGCAGTCCTTCTGTTTATTCATTTCAATATAGAAAAACAATATATCCTGATCTAATGGCATTTATGATCACCAATCAAAGCCATAATTTTAATTTTTTGGACACAGCTGCCCTCTTTGCAGATTTCTGGGATTTTGCTCAGTTGTAGCAATTGTAGCAGTTTGAAGTAAGTTATAAATTCCAAAAGTAGATTGGATTATGGTTTTGAACTGGTCTTTTCCTCTGGGCATATTAGATTATATTGGATTCCGAGGGTGACTTGATAAAATAATAATTAAGGCTTTGATTGGGCCATCTCTGTAGGACATTGAGTCCCCGCCCTCTTGGCGAGCAGGGACTCACAGAAAAACTGCACCACAGAGAAATTCTGATGCTGAGTTTTGGAGCTGGAGCCTCGGGAAGTAAGCACACAGAGGAGCTTGGTGGTGAGGAAAGAGAAAACGTCCCAGGAAGAGAAAAAAGCTGTTCACCTGATAGTCCACAGCTGGCCCTGTAGAGAGCACAAACACCTGAGCCTGGAAAGCATCAAACCTTGAGGAGAGAAAAAGCCAAGGGAGCCTGACCTTGTAGCCTTAAGAAGAAGAAGAAGGCTCAATGTTGGCAGCCATCTTGCTCCACACGTGGCAATAGACTGATGAGGGAAGTAACTTAGAGTTTATAGCCTGGTAACTTTAAGCTTCTACCCCCAAAAATACCTTTTAAGTAAATGACCGATTTCTGGTATTTTGCTTCAGCACCTCATTGGCTGACTGATTCAGCCATCAACAGAAATCAGTATGCCTAATATATTTTAAAACTGACTACAATTTTGGTCAATTCCATCATTTTAGAACTGAAAAATTTAAAGCAGAGGAACATTTCTTTTCGGTGGGGATTTGTAAATTGAAAAATTATCATCAATGATCAATAAACTTTATATGCAAAAAGCCCACAAATTCATATCTATAAAATAATTAAGGGTGACTTGAATCCAGTGCTGTGAAGAAATGAGAAGCTATTGACTAATAGGAGCCCTGTTGTGGTCACTCTACAATACCAGGACCTTTGCAGGTGAGAACAGAAACATTCCAGTGCTCTAAGCTTTTAGAAAAGGTGTTATTTTATCTAAGGGGGGTGAAGGTGATTTTTGGAAGCCTGTGGGATTTCTCTGTGTATATGGGACTCACAGCTAAAACCTAATTTGCAATCTTTCCTTTCACTTTGTGGGAGATTCTATGAAAAACAAGATAATTTGGAAAACAAGCTGAAAGTGTCATGAGAGAAGGACTTCATAAGTCAGAAAAGCTGGGAGAGTGGGATAAATAATTACCATGAGCCTTCAATCACAAAACCCAATAAAGTGGAGGAGAAAGATAAGCAAAGAAGAAAAGAGGGTCAAGTCACACTAGGCAAGACAGGGTGAGTGTTATTAATAATAGATGATAATCCAGTTAAGTAAATCACTTTACAGCCCAGTATTAACAGCCTGTTTTTTCTGTATTTTAGGGAATGATGCTTTGGCATGTCTTTCTTATATTATATAAATCAGTTGTGTAAAGTAAGTAACAGCAAACCATTCACGTTGGTAGTTTAAAAATAGTCCTGAGTTTACAGGGCAATCACACTGGTGAGCGTTCCAGCAGGATCTCCACAGGGAAACATCATGATGGGGCAGAACTGTAGGTCTTGGTCTTGGAAGAAACCCTCAGTCATGCCAGTGAGGAAAAGCACATGTCCCTTGTTTCATGCCCTGCAGGGGAATGATGAGGTTCTTCCCATGGTGTCCATGGATAAATGCTCCTTGGTGAACTGTTTGGAATAGGTAACCCACATGCAGCCAGGGTGGAAATACTGCTCTTTAACTCTTGGAGAAAATGAATCTGAAAACCGTTTATCTTCATGATGTTCTGAAATGTGCAATCATGCATATACAAGTCCACCCCCCTACCCCCCAAGCATAGAAACACAAAAGCTCCCTTCGGGCCTGTGTTAAGCCCACTCTCCTCCATTGAGGGCTGATACCATGACCTACAGAGAAGATTGGCTTCCTGAAATGTCTCCAAGACATTTCATTAGAGAGGAGGGCAGTCTGTGAAGGTCAGTGATTCTGTGTAACGACTCACCCACCCTTGGTTTTTTTCAATTCCTCCACGAGGCAGCGGGCTTCCTCCTGGATGCGGTCCTCAAGGCTCCTCTTCCCCATCCCAAAATTTCTCAGAGTCACAGCAGAGAAGCGTCGGATGTCCCTCCATGTCTTTCCATTGCTGAAAACGACTCCTACAAAGAGGGGAAATGGACACTAGGAAGGAG
Source organism: Chaetophractus vellerosus (assembly GCA_004027955.1). Taxonomy (NCBI): domain Eukaryota; kingdom Metazoa; phylum Chordata; class Mammalia; order Cingulata; family Chlamyphoridae; genus Chaetophractus; species Chaetophractus vellerosus. The sequence goes on from PVKH010003744.1 coordinate 21,987, forward strand.
ACCCTCGACAACGAAGGGGATGCTGACACTGGGGAGCTACACTATGCACCAAGCTGTGCTGAGGAGCTCTTCAGGTCTCTGTTTCCAACCCCCCACCTCCCCTCCCATCACCACGCCCAACACAGGCACAGATCTACATACCACCTCCTCTATTAGCTTTTTCCAGCACTGGGAAATTGCCCCTCCCCGAAAACTCCTCTCCACGATCAATCAGTGCTTCCTTCACTGCTTCATATCCATGCAACACTACAGTGGGCCTCATGCCAAAATAGAGAGTGAGCACAGGGCCATAGGTTTCAGAGAGCTGGGAGATGGAAAGGACATGCAGATATTAGCAAAGAAGTGACTACTCGGTCCATATATTGTGCATATAGTGGGCAGATTTATATTATCAATCTATTGTTGATGTTTTTATTCTGCCATATGATGCTTGAAATATTCCGAACTTTATACATAAACATGATGGTTATTTATGGAGGGTCTGATGTGCCAGGGGTCTCATTTTCACTAGCTTGAACTAAGTTTATTTAGCTCCATTTTACAGGTAAAGAAATTGAGGTTTAGGGAATATAAATCTTGTATCCGTGGGCCCCCATCTAATAAATAGAAGACCCACTCTTGAACCCTGCTTGATGGCCTCTGATTCTTGATGAATTCAGCAGTTTCCAATGCCCATTTTGATCCAATCCCAGCGGACTGCATCAGGTAAACCTGGGAGCCCCTTCCTGTGGGAATTCTGTTCAGTAGTTCTATAATGAAAACCACTCCTAGAGGATTCTACATCTGGCCCATTAGAGTTCTGCTGGTATTGCTAACAGAGAAGGAGTGCGAGCCCCACAGAGGTTGTGCTGGGAAACGCAGCATCCCTGAGAGAACAATTTCTTCCACCTGAAATCTTCATAGGCCACAGACTGCAGCTTCTTGGAGTGTCCAAAAGGATTCTGTTCCCACCCAGTGGTCCCTGACTGATGAGTTCTTGCTTTCATCACTCATGCTGGTCCTGAGCTCCCATAGCTATTTCCTTGACATCAGGCCTTGTTGTCTTTCTCAGACAAATTTAGTCATCATGGCTAATCAGAGGGAAGCACAGGGTTTAGACAGGAGGTGACTTATAAGAATGAAATCTACAATCACAAAAACCTATTAGCATTGACCTTCAGCCTAAAAGCCTTAGTCAAGGACTGTGAAAAAATGAAGGCTAACATACCCCCTGTTTTGCTGCTTGGCCATTTTGTTAATTTGATTCTACCTGACAATGCCTTACTGTTTCTGTTCTTGCAAAATGCATCAATTCATTTCACTATTTCTGATATGATAGAAAAGCAAACAAAAAAGCAACAGAAACAATACAATCTAATGGGGAACCTTTACTTTACACTGATCTATTTTAACACATTGCAACCAAGTATATGTTTCAGTTCCTCTCAGAGATACTTTACTTACCTTTCGCAAGGCTCTGAGGAGCATAAAGCATACTTACATTGCGTAAGGATTTTCGGATGTCCTTAACATTTATCGACATGATATTTCCAATAATTGGGAGAGGAGTGGGGCCAGGAGGGAGCTTCCCTTCCCAATAACTGTGTTTCCAGAGGAAAAGGAGGAGCCAACAGGAGAGGCAGAGCACCAGGACCACAACTAGATCCATTTTAGCCTTTTCTTCTTACTAAGGCAGCTATGAACGTGCAGCCCAAAGCTTTTACAGCACTCCCCACGCATTCAAATTGTGACTTGTGGACCTTGTAAAATGTACAGTCAGCTAGATCCACTTAAAATGTTTCTGAATGGACTTTGGTCCATTGATAAATATTGAACAAAATTGTTATTTAGACTTGTTTTCCTTCATTCCAAGGCTGCAAGGTGGAGATTATGATTTAATTGGTCTGTGGTTGAGTCCAGATATTGGTAAATATTTAAATAAATAGAAAAACACTCCAGGTGGTTTCTAAAGTAAATGTTTTGATCAACAATTGACTAACAATCTGTTGGGAACTTATGACTTAAAGGTAATCTGTATTCTATGCTTTTCATTAAAAATGTTTCTCCCTTTATGCTTGATCAAACACTAAAATCCAATTTTTTCCTCTGAAAATGGAAGCATTTTGAAATATTTTAATGTACTCTACTGACATCACAGCTGCCTAAACGTAATATAGATACTATTAAACATTATTCATTGTTTGAGGTCGCTGTCTGCTCTCTGTGTCCATTTGTTGTGTGCTCTGTATCTGCTCGTCTACTCTTTAGGAGGCACCAGGAACCAAACCTGGGCCTCCCATGTGGAAAAGAGGCACTCAGTCACCTGAGCCACCTCAGCTCCCTGGTTTGCTATGTCTCTGTAGTGGTTTGAGTTTGAATTAATTATGAATTCCAAAAATATAAGTTAGATTATGTTTGTAAGCTCATCTGTTCATCTGGGCATGATTAAGTTATGAGTAGGGCATTAATTGCCACGTCAGTGAGACGTTGAACCCCACCCCTCGGTGGGGGTGGACTCAAGTAGAAGCAGAGATTAGAGAGAAGCAGAGAGGAGATTTTGG
>PVKH010003745.1:9489-24529 GCA_004027955.1 Chaetophractus vellerosus
TGCTAAAAGCTGCTGGGAGCAATGTACCAGAAATGTGTTGGCTTTTCTAATGGGAATTTATTAAGTTAAAAGCATACAGTTCTGAGGCCATGAAAGTGTCCAAATCAAGGCATCATCAGAGATGCTGTCTCACCAAGCTGCAGCTGTGGACGATCAGGCACATGGTGTTAGCATGAGAAGATGCACAGCTGTGGGGGATCAGGCATATGGCTCATCTCTCCCTTTTCCTTTGGGATTTCCTTTGGGCCTCATGTCTTGCAGCTTCTGGCTAAAGCAGTTTCTTCTCAGCCTCTGTGTTCCACTGATTCCAGCTTTTGGTCCCAGGGGCCTTCTCTCTCAGCTTCTGGGTTCTTCTCTGTCTCTGCAGCCTTTTCTGTGTCTGGGGCTTTTCATTCCTCCTTTTATAAAGGACTCCAGTAAGAAGATGAAGACTCACCCTGGGCTATGCCCTACTGGAGCAATCTAATCAAATGGCCCTTAATTGATCTAAACTAATCAAAGTTTCACAACAGGTTCAATTTAAGAACACAATTTTCTGGGGTCCACAAAAGACTCAAACACAATAGTTAACTCATGAACCAACACTCTTTTTAGTGGGAAATTGTGTTTTTCCTTTTTTCATTGAGAAAGTACTTTGTAATAACCAACTTGGGTAGATGCACTGAACAATAAGGTCTCCTAATCTGGTCCATCCTCTACCTGCTGCTGTCAATGGTGGCTCAAAGCATCAACTCTGGCAGCTATTTATTCCTTCATGGCAGCTTTCCACCCAATTGGGATCATCCTTGAGCCCTCTTTATCCACTCCCCCTGCCTCCCAGGGTACATCTCCTCAAGTGACCCTGCTGTCCAACTCACCAGTTCTCTGGACTGTATATCCAGTACAGATTCTGACCAGTTCACTTATCTCCTTTCCACTATCATCATCCTTGTCCAGGTCAACATTTTTTCTCCCCTGTGGCTTCCTAGCTGGGATCTCTGCTTCTGTTCTTGTTCCCTGTAATCTATTCTTCATATGGTACTAATCATCTTTTTAAAAAATGTACATCAAATTATCACTCTAGTCTGACTTCCATCCCACTTAATTCCTTAACCTTTCATGATCTGTATCCTACCTCGGCCTGCTCTTCTTTCCTTCTGGACCATTATGCTCCATCATTCTGTTTAGTTTTTTTCCTCTCCTCAAAAACACTTAAATGTAGACCTCTGTACTTGGGTTTCCCTCTACTGGGAATGTTTTCCCTCATATATGGCATAGCTAGCCTCTTCTTGCCATTCAGGTCTTGCATCATATGACACATACCTAAAAGTTTTCGGCTGACCACCCAAAATAAAGTAACCATCTAGTTACTCTCAGACAAATCATCGTATTTTAATCCTTTGCATAGCAATAAACACCATATGATATTGTTTTTCTTCCTCTTCAGGAGTGAATAGTAAAGTCTGTGAGAACAGGAATCTGTCTTTAAGCTGCAGTGCCTAGTTCTATGCAGATGGCGCCTAGTAGGTGCTCAATAAATATTTATTGAGTAAATGAATAAAGGTGTAGCATCTAGGCTAGTCATTAGTTATCAAGGCTAGAAAATATGGGTTTACTTATTTTTCCAACAGAACCAGGCAATCCAGTTTTTCTTGCTTGCTCCCTTATCATCCTTTATTTTCTATTCTTGCTGTGTATTCTGATCCAACCCTTGGTTCCCTCCAGGCTGGAGTACAGCACCAAAGTCCTACTTGAACTTTATGACTTCAGGCTTTTTATCCCTCAATCAGTCCTGCTTTTATCATATTTATTCCCTATGTATATATCCAAAATTCTCTAATATCTTAACAAAAAAGGAATTTATTAAAACACAATTAAAAATGTTAAAACATCATTAAAAAGAATTCACATGTAACTCACATCCTGATAGAATTGTCTTTGCTTTCTCAGAATTCATGTTCCAATCTCTCTATACATAGTGTATTTTTACATTGTCATTAATAGTGTGCATATAATTTTGTGTTCTACTTTTTTTAACTTAATTTTTTCATAAACAGTTTCGTGTTACTCCATAGTTTTTCTATTTTGTTTATAATGGTCCTATAATCTTCCATTGAGTATATGCTATAATTAAATGGTCAATAACAGGAGAATGATTGGATTATTTCCCATATTTTGCTAATATGACATGGCTGTGGATATTGTTGTACAAATGGCTTTTTTCTTTTCAATTATTTCTTTTGGAGAAATTCCCAGGAATAGAATTAATGAGCCAAAGGTTATAATCAATTCGTGAATATATGTGTGTGTGTGTATACATATATGTATAGGTATATGTGTATGCATATGTACATATAATATGTAATATATTTTTGCATTGTGAATCTATTATTAAATTACACTCCAAAAGGATTATACCTATTTTTAATGCCATAAACATTTTATAAATACTATCATTTCTCCTGAAACTTGCCTAGATTAGGTTTCTTCCTTTGTAAAATTTTGGTTAACTATTGTGTTATGGTTTTCATTTGTAGTTCTATTTCTTAATTGCAAGTTATAAGGTGTTTCCATGTGTTTGTTTCTTATTTGTGTTTTTCTTTATATGAATTCACTATTCACGCCTTTGGTCCATTTATTAATAGAGGACTTGATAGTATAATATATTTATATTAATCCTTTATGGAATTAAACTTCTGCTATATTTGTCTGCATCTTTTTCCTAATATGACCCAACCTGACCTCCCAGCCCTATTGCCAACTGCCCTATAACCAGCAGATGAGTTCAGCTTTGTTTACTCAACTCCACCAGGTTATGAGAAGCTTGATGTTTTTTTTTTTTTTGTTATGTCTTTTACCATCTTATTCCATTTAATTTAAGGTACATAAACTGTCTCCCTTCTTTTCTAAATCGTTTTACACCTGTCAAGACCCATTTAATGGGGACTTAACTGATTTCCCTCTTGACTTTCTCTCTTCTCTCATAATCACATAGAGTAATAAGGCACTTAGAACAAAAAAATGTTAGATTTGGGATTTAGAGAGCATCTATTAAAAAAAGATATGCATAATCTTAATCAATAACATCCCTACCTTCTGCTTTAACGCTAATGGTAGCTCATCTCATAATTTCTCTCCCAGTGGCTGTGGTGACTAAATTGAGTTAGAGTGTGCAGAGGTCAAATATGATCTATGCAGTGAATGGCACACACAAGCTTTTGTTGTTTTAAATTATCTTTATGGCAGTGTCATTTACCTACTATACAGAACAACTATATTTCACAATTTGTGCAATTAATTTAATGTATTAACATCATATTTCCAATAGGTAAAATAAAACTTTTCTCCTCTGGAACATTAATATATTTCACTGGGCTATTATGAGGACACAATTGTGATATGTGAAGTTATATCTCTTTTCCCCACCTCATTCTTCCCTGGCACTTTTATAATTATTGTTCTAACATTGCATTTACTTTCACCTTCTTATTGCTTGTAAATCTCTCCCCATCCCAGCCCCTCTTTTTTATTTTTTTATTTTTTTTATTGTATCACATTTAAGCCCTCAAATATTTGAACACAACTGTGAGTGTTCTGTTCCAGACCTCCTTTTCAGGTCCAACAGCTCCACTTTCTTCAACTAATCTTGGCAACTCATGATTTTTAGAGTCTTTACGCTCCTTGTCTTCTTCCTGTGGATGCTCTCTCTCTCTTATTTAAATGACACCTTTGAGTGGTATGCCAAACTGAGGAAAGTAATTGAGTCACAGTTGGAGGAGAACAGACAATGGCGTTGTTATTCCTTCTAAAAGCTGTGTGGCTCTGGAGAGCTCAGCACACGGTCGTTGAACATTTCCTATGCCAGGCTCTGTGCTAGACACTGTCATTTACTTGGGTTTCATGTGTTAGTTATGTCTCTCATATTAGAGTGCAACCACTTGGATGATCATCAAACAGTGATCATGTTTCTCACATTCTCCTTCACATCGTCCACGGGGCTGAGCACATATTAGGTGCTCAATAAATATTTTCTGATTCCTTTGATGCAGATGGAAGCTCTTTTAGAAATTGTTCAAAAAGAATTGGCCTAAGCCTGGATGTTGCTGCACTCATATACATGGTCACCTCATTTATTCAAGAATGGAAAAAGTAGAGAAAGAAGAATCTAGAAGAGAACTGAGGACAAAGTCAAATAAATGGGAATGAAGCATTTTAAACATACACATTGCCGTTGTCTTCTGAATTTCAGAAACCAATCTATACAAAGGACTCAGTAGGACCTAAAAAGTAAAGACTTCCTAAAAATGACCAAAATCAGTTTTATTCATGTAAGTGCCTCCTTTCTACTAGAAAATTGTGCTGTTTATAGTATATCCTGCCATTTGTAGTTCCCTAGAGAACACAGAAGAAGAAAACTACAAAGACCTCACCTGGAACATTTTAGTAAAGGGAGAAAGTAAAATCATGAGAAGCAAATGGAAGATTCCTAGGTAGGAAAAGGCTGAGGTCACCTGGTTCAGTTCCCTCATTGAGAAGTTGAGGTGTCTGAGATGCAGAGAAGTGAAGTGACAACATAGATTATACAGTTAGTAAGAAGAGGCAGAAATAACCTAGGATGCAATTATACTGACTTCCATATAAATGCCTCTTTTTTTTTTAAGACTACATTATACTGTTCTCCATTTCTTGCATAATTTCTTATTTCAAAATAAAGAAATGTATATAGGTACTAAAAATCAATTTAAAATTCATTAATATCTCATTGTTAAAAATGTTCCAGCTATGAATGCCAGGAAGACCGCATAGCTATTTATCAGACCAGGTTATTAATGTGCTTTCAGGATCTCTAGGGTCACTTGACCTTCACCATTGTAACCTCATGAGGCAGATAAAGCTGCTACTAATGGCTTGTAAAACACAAGCAGCCATGCACTATTGCTTAATAATTTATAACCTTAATTGGAAAGTGAGTCTTCAATAAACCTTAATTGTGAACAATAATTTGCTTGCCTTTTACAAGTTGGAGAGCACCCAAATACAACTGGCTGAACATTTAGAGAATAAGCCTTTATTTTACAAGTTTATGAAAGCTTGGAGCAAGTAGTTGTCATTTATAGATGATGGGCTGCTGGGTTTTATTTTTTAAAACTGGATGACTGAACTCTTCTGCTTCCCATGGTATTGGTGCCATCTCAGCTTTCAAATTAGCTTATAGGTTAATCAGGTAGATAATGGATCAATTTAATAGAAGAAACCAACAAATTTGAGAGGGTATTTGGCACTTTAAGAGTTTTCAGTCCAATCTTGTACTATATATGTTGTTTTCTGTATTTGGTTCTCAATATAAGAGGTGGAGATTTGCCTTTTCATAATCAAAATCAGATTTGTGAAGAATAGAAAATTAGTTTCCAATATATTTGCTAATGCCTTTCAGTCTCTTTTTCTGGACATCAGTGTTCGAGGAGGTCTGGGGTATTTGGAAGAGAGAATGTTGGACTGCGATACGTGAGAACTAGTCTCTGCTTTTGGCACCAAATTCACTGTCTAACCCTGTGTGAGTCCTGCTCCTCCTCCCTCCCTGGTCTTTTTTCTCATTGGTTAGATGAAGAGGTTGGAGGGCACATAGTCTGATATAGAGGGATTCTCTGGCCCATTAGAGGACCCAGCTTGTGCCTGACAGGCAGGTGCAGAGAGTTTGAACATCAGACACCTGTGTAGCAGTTTGATATTATTTATAAATTTCAAAAAAAGAAGGATTATGTTTTTAAACTGGTCTGTTCCTCTGGGTGTGATCGCCTTTGATTGTATTAGATTCAGCTGAGATGTCTTTGATTAAATTTTGTTAAGATTAGGGCCTTGCTTCGACCACATCAGTGGGGTATAACTCAGGGCTGAGTCCCCGCCTCTTTGGTGGGCTATATAAATGGACACTCACAAAAGAAGATACACCGGAAGAGAGAGAGCTCCATAGACACGGCAGAGGAGAGAACTTTGTTCCTACAGGAAGAGAGATGAGTCATTTGCCGGATTTTTTATAGCTGAGCTGGGAAAGAAACAAGCCCTATGCCAGCCTGTAGCAGAGAGAAAGGAAGGCTGAACCCTTGCAGAGATCACTGCCATCTTGCTTCAACACGTGGCAACTGACTTGGGTAAGAAAGTACCTCTTATGGGACCTTGAGTTGGACTCCTTAGGGTCTTTTAACTGTAAACTTTTACCCCAAATAAATACCCTTTATAAAACCCAACAGATTTCTGGTATTTGCATCAGCACCCCTTTGGCTGACTAATACAACCTGGATGACTGAAACCTGGGGTATATGTAGCCTATGGGCTACTGGGCTCTTCATCTCCTAGGCCTTTCTGGGAGGAAGGATAATTTGATTCCACTGGTTCTTTGGAGAATGGTTTTTCCTTGTGCTTTGGTTCCTCGGTCTTTGAGATCCAAAAACACTGGCAACTGTCATCGTCTTTCTTCCTGTTATATAAAAGAGTAATTGCATTTTGTTTCTCGGTTTAATCATTGAGTTACATGCTGGAGATGGAAAATACAAATTGAACGTGTTTTCCTGTTCTCCCAGGTTACTAATTAGTTTTACATTATCCTCAAAGGCAAATTTTTAAGCTAAACTGAGGGGAAGAACATGCTCTTTATTTCAAATTGTGGTTTGTACTTTTCCCAGTGTTTTCTATAACTAATGTCTCCAATTGTTTTTGCTTCTAAATTTCTCCAGGTATGATGTTATACACAGAGAAAATCTTGGTCCCCCACCCCTTGCATCTACAATCCATATTACTAAAAGAACTTGAACAGCTATCACTGATAGCTGGAGAAAGGAGAATGGTTTTTGGCATATTGTTAGTGAATTAGAACATGTTTTGTTTCTAGGCTAGGAAAGGCCCTAGAAAGCTATTCTACAACTTTTATTTGATGTTACATGTTATAGAAACTACAGCATTATTCTAAAGCAGATATTATTGGAAGAGAACAGCTTTGCGCAGCTATTGAGTACATTCTGTCATTTCAGCTTTTGTTTTCAGGACTGCATTAAAGGAGGTCTTCAGTTAAGCTACTTGTGCCTTCCTGCCCCTTGCTGGCATATACCTCCTAGAAATGGCAGCCTTGATAAAGTTAAATGTCAATGTGTGAGGCAAGGTAAAGGGCTGGGTAACGGGTCATTTGGAAAGGGGATCTGGTAAATGTTGGAGTCCTGGGACCAAAGAGGATGAGGAAGAAGAGCTACACAACCAATGCAGTGGCAACATTCCCTTGCAGTTGTACAAATAGTTGCTACAGCACTATGCAACCTGCCCGAGGCACTAACAACTAGACTGTCTAGTTGTACCAAAAGCCAAGCCTGGAGGGTATCCTTACCTGAATGGGGGACTGAGGCCAGGCAGCCTCAGAAATCCTCAGGAACATCTTCCAGGCTGGAGAAATTGCTGAATGAAATAGAAGTACCACCCCCCTCTACCTCCTGACTCCCACAAGTCAGAAGGAAGACAAGGAACTCATCAAGGGACCATACAGGTAGAGGTGAGCCTTCCAGAGTAACTACTCAATGTGTAATAAGCGTTGCTTCTCTCTTATTTGCCCCAGTCCTGGGACATGTAATTTCAAATGAGGCCTTTTCATTGACATCAAGCTTTGTGGGTGACTGATCACTTCACTGAGGGTGAGTTTGGGATTCAGTAATTCACTTTAGAAATGGGTGGTGGAAAATTAATGTCTCCTTTAAAATATGTGGCAGCTAATTTATATGAATCATGATAGCCCAAGAGCATATACATCACGGTTTCCTACAGCCAAGATGTTAGATGTTGGTAATCAGTCTTTTGACATTTGGGAGATGAAGACAGTCAATCTATATTTGATGATGATTACCTCAGATTCATAAAGCAAGTCTTCACTGTTTCACTTAGTTTTTTTTTTTTAATTCCTGAAATTAGGCTATAAAAGTACCTTTTCTTGAAATATTATAGCTCTGTGTATATTCCTTTAATGAACCTTGGAAGCAAAACCTATTATTTGAGGTTCAACATTTTCTTAAGAAAACACACACACAAATAAAACTTTGGTCAAGCATTAATTCTTTGATTTAACAAATATTTATTGAATGACTGCTATGTCGGTCACGGGGACAAGTGCTGATGAGATAAGACAAACAACTTGCTTTTTCTTGGAGCTTCTATTCTCTTGGGGGTTTAAACATTGAACAAACAGATAAATACATGCAGGAAACATCTAACAATAGTTAGTGCTTTCCAGAGAATTAAAATAGGATGATGTAAAATGTGGCCAAGGATTGCTTACCTGAGGAAGAAACACCTAAGGAGCCAGCCATGCTCTGATCAGGGGAACGGCGTGGCAGACAGGGGACCAGCAGGTGAGAGGGTTCTGTGGCTGGAACAAGCTTGGTGTGTTCAAATAACTGAAAGGGCACTGTTGCTGGAGTATTGATAGTAAACAGGGATAATGGTATAAGATGAGAAGGTTAGCAGTAAGGCTGGAACCATACTCTGCAGACTTTGGAAAATAAGGACTCTGGAAATGAAGTGCTCAGCTTTTGATCCAAGTACAGTGGGAAACTGCTGGGGGTTTTTCAAAGGCCACTTTGGCTTTTAGGTGCTGTGAGGACAATGGACTGGAAAGGGGCTAGAGTGAAAGCTGCAAGATATGTCAAAAGTTATTTCAATAGTCAAGCTAGAGTTAGAGTGTTTTAGACTAGGAAAGTGGTATTGAGAGAAGGTCATGGATTTGTACTACATTGGATTATGTTTGGGCCAATGGTGGCATCTTTAACTGAGCTGGAGAAGTCAGAAAGAGGAACAGGTTTTGTGGGGATCAGGGAGGGAATGGAAATTGGGATTTATGCTTTCCTCCACAGAAGTCATTCCTCTCTGTATCTTGCCCCAAAGTTTGAAATTTTTTAAAGCCCTGAACTTTTATTTTTAAAGTTGATTGTGACTAATCAATGACTCATGTTTTATAAAGTTTAAATTTATCAGCTACTTTCAGGTATTTTATCCTCCCTATAAACTTTAAGATCATTTGATTCAACTATATTTTATCCCTGCAACCCTCTCCAACATAAAATATAAAACAAATTCTACTGAAAATCCAATTAGAATGACAATGATTTTATTATTAGTTTTGGAAAAAGTAATCTTTCTAACATATTAGGCCCTCCCATTCATGAATATGGTATATCATTCCATAAGTTAATATTTGATGTCCTTCAATAAAATTTGATATTTTTCTTCATATAGGCCCTGTGCATTTCTTGTTAAATTGATTCATATTTTAAGTATTTGTTGCTATTTTGAATGGCTTTTAAAATCTCATTTCCTTTCTTTAAGTGATTACAGCTAAAACAAATAAAAACTATTGATTTTTATATTTATCTTGTATTCCATACATTGCCAAATTCTCTCATTAATGCTGCTAGACTTTTCCACAAATATCTTAGGTTTTCTACTCATTCACCTCTATCAACAGAAAGAGACATTTTTTATCTCATACTCTAATATTTATATCACTTATTCAGTTTTCTTCTAGAAATTCTAGAACTTCTGAGACAATGTTAAATAATAACTGTGATAACTGATTTTAATTGAAATTATTTTAGTCCTTTGCCATTAGAGATAAAATTGTTCTTGATTTTTAGTACAATGTTTTTATTTAAATATTATGTTACTGAGAGTTTTTATCAGGAATGCTTACTGAATTTTATCAAATGCATTTGCAGCATCTATCAATATAATTTTATAATGTTTTTCATTTATTAATACATATAGATAAAATTCCTGATTATGTTGATATACAGATTGGTAGTAAAATATCCTGTATTCCTGAAATAAGCATTTCTGAGTCACAGTATCTTAATCTTTTGATATAGTACTGAATCCTATTTGCTAATACTTTAGTAAGCGTTTATATATAGTAGCAGAAGAAAAATCGAACAAATTTAGTGCATAAAATGAATAAAAACATAGAGAAATTTTATATTTAAAAATTGAAAATTCAGTGTTTAAACTGGATTGAACAGATATATAGAAAGAACCTTACAACCTTCAAATAAAGTAAATGTTTTTAAAAATATGACTTCTGAACATTTATAAACATTGTGTATGTGGCCACAAATTCTAAAAATGTAAATATTTTAAGGCTATATATTTTTTCTTCATAAGCTAATAAAATTAAAATGAACTATGGGACTGAGTCAGGATTTCCCGGAAATCTAGTGGGAAGCTAAAGGTGTCATGAGATCTCTGACACAAGATCGAGCGGAACAAAAATTAACCACTTAGGACTGAAGGAATGATGAAGAATGATTAGGAATTTTGTTTGGAATATTGCTGGTGTTTTGTGTTTTTTTTTTTTTCAGAAGAATGTACTTTAAATATTTATTTAGTATGAAAGGTTTGTACAATGTAACAAATATAATTTTTACAAATCTGTTTTAAAAAAAATAAAATGAATAAACATGATTAAAAATTATATATTTGGAAAATAAAAAGCACTCTCCCAGATAACTCTCGAATTAATTTTTAAATCAAAATTATAAACTATAAAGCAATGAAAAGAACACTTTATACAAAATTCTATGTGCACAGTGAAAGGTGGATTTGGAAGAAATAGTGTAGCTTTATGTGCCTTCATTATTAAAGAAATGAAAAGTAACAAACTCAATATGCACCTTAAGAAATCAGGGGAAGAAGAACCATATTTCCAGGTTCTATACTTTGTCTCCTCTTTTTCCTCATAATTTCCGTCTTTTTGTATTTCTTTGTCACGCTTTGAATATATCTTTCAAATGTTATTCCAATTCATCCACTGGTTATGTTACAGGATGATTTTATTTTAGGTCTAGAGAATATTTTTTTTGTCCTGTATTTAAACATGCTAAAGTCTCCACGAGGACTGTTTCCATTGCTGTGCTTTAGCCACTCCCCTGGATGCATATTCCATCCATTCTGACTGATTTCCCTCTCTGCTCGTTGGTCTTCCAAGCAGTCTTTGAATAAGAAGCGGTAGACAAATCAGACTTGATAGTGGGGGAAAGTGAGTTATGTCCAGGCCATCATTTATTTTATTTTATTTTATTTTTCAGGGTCCTCGGCTCTGATTTGACTTAATTCATCTTGTGGTAAGCATTCAGTTTGTGATAACCATGGTAAAATTTCCTCCTGTGCTATTTTCTCCTGTGATGGAGGCAACACTAGAGACCTGTTAAAGATTGAATAAGGGTGTTGAGAGAATGAAGACTATGATGCATACAAAAGGCATTTAAAAAATGATCAACGTAGGATGGAGAGCAGGTATAGCATTAGGGAAAGCATGCAACTTGAGTTGGCAGGTTATGAAGAAGAGGAGAATAGAGGGGACAAGTAGAGACAAATCGTCTTACAGAGAACCTTTAATTCCAGGTGGAAGCTTTTTTACATGATCCTGGAAATAACGAAAAATTCTTTTGAGGTTTTGGTTAGACATTGTGAAATCAATATTTAACAGTAGTGGTGAAAAAGACTGGCGTGAAGTAAGAATGAAAGGAACACTTAGGAGATGCAGGGAAGGATTCCAGGTTGACTCTAAGGATTAAAGCTTGATGTCTCATGGATTCTGTTATTTATATTTCTATTGAGAATATTTTTATAAACCAAAATGGCACAGGAGAAGAGTTCACAGCAAGCCACTGTAATTATTTAGTGATGACTGCATGTGGGAGCCAGGGAGTGGGGACAGATCTTATGTAGCATGGACAAGTTAAAAAGGCACTTCTGAAGAGGGATAAAAAGGAGCCACAGATTGGCGATTCAAAGGGTGGTGCTACAGGTTCTAGAAATTCAGGAAGACCCCTCACTTCCCTGCCTGATGCTCAGCTTTGAGCTAATTCTTCCACTGCCGGATCCTTTTGTGAGTTCAGAAGATTTTCATGAAAGAAGTTTATTCTCTTTGGAAATAAATGCCCTTTCACACATTCACTTCACAGGATGATAAAGAGAAAAATATCCAGGTCATAAGGCATCCATGAAAGAATCATCTTACTGTTTATCTTACATCATGTCTTCCTCCATTTGAGAGGAAATATTGATCCTACCATATCTATCACAAAATGTGACAAATGAATTAAAAAAGGTCAAAAATGAAAATTTTATAAACCATTGCCATATCTTCTATTTCTGTTTTTTTTTTCCTCCTGGAAATTAAGGGGCAATGATTCTATCATTATTAAAACAGGGGGATCTAGATTTGACTCCACCACTTTTTTAACATCTTCCAGATTTCTTATCTGTAAATGGGGAAAATGAGAGCATTATCCTCACAGGCACCCCCACTATTGATTGCAGATAATTGAAACGAATTAAAAAAACAAACATGGTCTCCATACGGGGAAACCAACTCTTGTTTGCCTAGACAGGGAAGAGGTCAAGTGAGACCCAAAGGATCAGAGGAATCCAGCCATGCAAAATGCTTAGGGAAGGACCAACAAGCTAAGAAAAGGAACAGCAAAATCTGAAGCAAGAGTTTAGTGTGCTTGAGGAACTGAAAGGCAGAGTGTTTGGAGCAAAGTGATTGCTGCAGAAAAGGTATCAGATGAGGCTGGAACCAGATGGTCCAGGGCCTGGAAATCAGGTTAAGACATTTGAGTTGCTTTTATTGCAATATTCTACCAGTGAAATATTTTATTAAACATTCCAAGAGAGATCATAAAATCTAGTTTCTGTTTTAAAGAGACCATTCTGCTTATTAATGTAGGATGGCATTCACAATTCATTTACTGAGAAAAAGCAGATTGAAAAATTGACTACATAATGTGATCATATTTGTACATATTTAGGTTTGGGTGTATTAATATATATATACACAGCAAGCACATAGCAATTAGCCTGGATAGTTGTATAGAAAAATGAGAATACCCATGCTCTTTAAAATTTTGCTTCTCTCTAGTTTCTAAATTTTATTTATTGCATTTAGATCATATTTGTGAAGACGATTCTAAATTAGACCAAAACAAAAGTAAGAAGGTTACCCTGATTGCTTTGTAGAAAATAGATTGGAGGCAAGTCCTGGATCCCATCTTCTCACGGCTCCTCTGGGATGCAGCCCATCAATTACCTCTCCTTGGAACTACGACTTTAATTTCTCCCTTTCATCATGCTCATTTTTCTCTGCCAATGAACACGACTGGATTTCCTATCCTAAAAGCATCCTTCCATCTTCATTTCCCTCTCTCTCTCTCTCTCTCTCTCTCTCTCTCTCTCTCTTCCCCCCCACCCCCCGCCACCCCCTTATCTCTGCCAAATGTTTTCAGAATGAGCAGTCTTTACTCATTGGCTTCAGTTTCTCTCCTCTCGTTGACTCCTTTGCAATAAAGCTTTCAATCTCCCATTCTCCTGGTTTCTCTGAGGTCACCAGTGACCTCCTACTTGCCAAATTTGATATATAGTTCTTAGTTCTTATCTAGCTGGAGTAACTTACATTATCAAACTTCGTCTTAATTTTTTTTTTATTGTGAGGAATTTCCAACACGTACACTGTAGAAAGAGTATTATGAATGAACTCCCTTGTATCCTTTTGGGGAAATAAAACAATTTTGCTAACAAAAGATCCCTCCCTCCTAATACAGAAGAAAAAGACAACAGGGTTTATTATTGGGGAAGCATTAGAAGATTTATGTGTATGAAAGGCAGCACAAAAGTGACCTCAAAGTCTGGACAGAATCTCACACACATTTTACAGTAAAGTGGAAGAAAGCACAACTAAAACTTTTCTTATCTCCTTAAGATAAATGGATGCCCCTTGTGAGTGTCTCCTGTATACTTCCCAAGAGACTTCTGAGTTAATTTTGGAGGTATGTGTTTACAATTCCCAGAGTCAAAGGGTCTGCAAGTTGATACTATAAAATCAAAAGTTCGGGCCTCTTATGGGGCCCGTTTTATTTTCAAAGAGACACCCTAAGGTGGGGAAGCAGACCCCTCTCTCCTCAAAGAAAAATTCATCATTTTATCTTTACAACCCATCATCTGTCTTCAAGTATCATCAGAGCCGGGCCAGTCTTGTTTCATCGATATCTGCCCCCATTGCTCCTAAATCTCATACTCCATACTATTTCATTTGTAAAGCTTTCCATATTAAATCTTTTATATTGTCTAAGATATTTTAGACATAAAAACAGTACAATCTGCACACCCTCAAATATTAACAATAATTTTTTATAATAAAATACCCATTAGGTCTTCACATTTCCCAAATTTTCGAATTTGTTTTGTGTGTCCCATTCTCTGGCTAACCTAAAGTATTCCATATTTCCCAAGGATTTCCCATGCTTTCTTGCCCCTCTGCTTTTGCTCCTGTTTTCTACAAGGAACACCCTCCCTTATCCCTGCCTCAGGACATCTCTAATCCTTCAAGATCCAGTGAAAATATCAGCATATCCTGTTCTCAGATACAGGATACTAGTCATTCCTCTGAACTTTTGCAGCATCTTTGGAGTGGATATGGATCCCTGTCCATGCACCCAGATATGCAAAAAAAATACCACTTTATTTCCTTTAAATTAACAATTCCAATTCCAAGCCTATACCCTAGGAAATAGGCAGGAAATTCACATCAATTGTTATTGGGGTCCTTCCTCTCTCCTTTTCAACATAAAACCCAATTCTCTTCAGTTTCCCAGAAAATGGGGGAGGAGCCTTTCATCTCTGGTCCAGTATAATTTCCCCTGATGACCTCACTCTTAGGTAATGGTGATCCATTGAGATTGAGGAGCACTCTCCCAAGTGGCACGTAGAGCAGCGGAATCCTTGCCAAAACTGGGAACTGATGTCAAGATTCCTGCTCCCTTAGCTCAAGATGCAGCCATCCCAGCTGAGACCACACCACAGAGCAGAACGTGGTACCATCTGCCTCCAGGGGCCATCACTCCCTCTCCCATTCCGGGGAAAATGCTACTCTCTAATTTCTTCTGCACAGACTCCCTTTCTCTCTTGCCCATCCCTCAGGAACACCTGGCATTATCACTTCCAAGGCTTTCTAATTTATATACATAATAAAACAGCT
>PVKH010003746.1:0-24426 GCA_004027955.1 Chaetophractus vellerosus
TTATCAGACACTCAGCTGGCACCATATGATAGAAAATATATAGACAGATTTTGTTTTGTTTTGTTTTAGGTTTATTTGGATCTATTTTTTTATCAGTTCTTTTATTTTCTCTTTATTTTATTCATTAAAACCAGGTACATCAACTGATGATTAATTGTTGAACACAGGCAGCCTGAGAAGCTCCCTAGGAGCCTAAGAGAGAAGGCTGTTTTTCCAGGCTTGTTTTTTTGTTGTTGTTGTTTTGTTTCTTATTTGTTGTCTTTTCCCTTTCTTTGTTTCCTTTTTTTTTAAACTTATTTTTCTACATACTTTATTTCTTTTCTTCCCTTCCTTTTTCTATCGTTTGTCTTCTGTTGCTTTTATTTCATTCCATCTCTTCTTGTTTGGTCTTCATATTCTCTCTCTCTCTCTCTCTCTCTCTCTCTCTCTCTCTCTCTCTCTTCTTCTTCTTCTTCTTCTTCTTCTTCTTCTTCTTCTTCTCTTCTCATCTTTTAATTCATTCAATCTTTATCTTCAATTTTATTTTTTGTTTGATTTTTTCTACTCCAAATTTTTATTCTTATTCCTTTGTATTTTTATGATTTTTTTCACTCTTATTTATTTTACTGGCTCATTTATGGTTTCTCTTCTACCTTTTCTATTATTACTACTATTATTCTGTGTCTTATCTCTTTCTTTATTCTGGTGTTACCATTGTTTTTCAAGGGATCACAGACAAAAACAAGGATACAGAACTACAGGAACCAAGTGTCAAAAAGGAACCTTAACACATACACACACACACCACACATACAAAATAAAACCCTAGAGAAGAAAAAGAAGCTAACCAACCGAATAAGTTCATCAAGATAAACATGTGCCTAGACACCAACAAAAAATTGCAAGCCATACTAAGAAAGAGAAAGACATGGCCCTGTCTAATGAACAAACTAAAAAACATTAGGAGATGCAGAATGCAGAACAACTAATCAGGGATATTAAAAAAAATCATGAATCAACTTAATGAAGTGAAGGAAGAGATACAGGATATTAAGAAGACACTGGGAAAACATACTGAACAAATTGTAAACATACATAAAAAGATAATGGGTCTGATGGTGATGAATGGCAAGAAATCAAAAATACACTGGAAGCACATAACAGCAGAGGAAAGAGTCAGTGATGTTGAAGACAGCACATCTGAAATCAGACAGATAGTAGAAGAGGTAGATAAAAAGATAGAAAAACTCAGCAGGGATTTAGGGATTTGAATGACAACATGAAACACACAAACATACACATTATAGGCATCCCAGAGGGAGAAAAGAAGGGAAAGGGGGCAGAAGGAGTATTGGAGGAAATAATGACTGAAAATTTCCCACCTCTATTGAGGGACATGGACATACATATCCAGGAAGCACAGCACACCCCAAACAGTATAAACCCTAACAGGTCTACCCCAAGACATATACTTATCAAATTGTCCAATGCTCAAAACAAAGAGAGAATACTGAAAGTAGCAAGAGAAAAGAAATCAATCACATACAAGGGACGTTTGATAAGACTAAGTGCTGATTTCTCATCTGAAACCATGGAAGCAAGAAGGCAGTGGTATGACATAGTTAAGGTGCTAAAAGAAAAAACCTGTCAGTCAAGAATTCTCTATCCAGCAAAGATGGCATTCAAAAATGAAGGAGAGTTCAAAATATTCACAGGTAAACAGAAATCAAGAGAGTTTGTCAACAAGAAACCTGCCCTTCAAGAAATACTAAAGCAAGTTCTGCAGGTTGAAAGGAAAAAACAAGAGAGAGAGGGAAAGTCTAAGAAGTAAGTTTATTGGTAATGATAACAAAAACCATAAAAAAGAGAAATAAAAACAACATATGACATATATAAACCCATAGAAAATATGGCTACTGTAAGGAATGCCTTGACGGTCATAATATTGAATGTTAATGGATTAAATTCTCCAACCAAGAGACACAGATTGGCAGAATGGATAAGACAATATGACCTATCTATATGTTGTCTACAAGAAACTCACCTAAGACTCAGGGATGCAAGGAGGTTGAAAGTGAATGAAGGGGAAAAAATTTTACATGCAAATGATAAGCAAAAGAAGGGCAGGAGTAGCTATACTAATATAAGACAAAATAGACTTTAAATGCAAAACTATTGTAAGAGACAAAAAAGGACACTGTATATTAATACAAAGAGTAATCTATCGAGAAGAAAGAACAATCATAAACATTTATGTACCTAACCGGGGTGCCTCAAAATACATGAGTAAAACATTGGCAAAACTAAGTGGAGAAATAGATGCCTCTACAATTATCATGGAGGACATTAGTACACCATTATCACCATTAGACAGAAGTTCTCATCAGAAGATCAATAAAGAAACAGAGACCTTGAATAATACATTAAAGTATCTAGACCTACTAGACATATACAGAACATTATACCCAAATACAGTGGGGTATACATTCTTCATGAGCATACATGGATCATTGTCCAAGATAGACCACATGCTATGCCACAGAAAAACACTCAACAAATTCAGAAAGATTGAAATTATAAAAATTAATTTCTCTGACGACAATGGAATGGAGCTGGAAATCAGTAAGGGGCAGAGAGACAGATTAGGAACAATGATATGGAAGTTAAGCAACACACTATTAGACAATCAGTGGGTCAAGGAGGAAATTGCAAAAGAAACCAGTAACTGCCTTGAAATGAATGAAAATGCCAACACAATGTATCAAAACCTATGGGATGCAGCAAAAGCAGTGCTGAGAAGGAAATTTATAGCCATACATGCCTATATTTTAAAAAAATAAGAAAGAGTGAAAATCAAAGACATAACTGCACACTTGGAGGAATTAGAAAGAGAGCAACAAACTAATCCCAAAGCAAGAGGAAAGAAGGAAATAAAGATTAGAGTAGAACTAAATGAAATTTAAAATAAGAAAACTAGAAAAAAAATGGTTCTTTGAGAACATTAATAAAATCGACAAACCCTTAGCTATACTAACAGAAAAAAAAAGAGAAGCTGCAAATACATAAAATAAGAAATGAAAAAGGGGATATCAACATTGATCCCACAGGAATAAAGAGTTTCATAAGAGGATAATTTGAAAAATTTTATGCCAACAAGATGGATAACAGATGAAATGGACAAATTTCTAGAAACACACAAGCAGCCTATATTAATGAAAGAAGAAACTGATGAACTCAACAGACTAAATACAAGTAACGAGATTAAATTAATCATCTAACACCTCCCAGCTAAGAAGAGTCCGGGACCAGATGGCTTCACAGATTAATTCTACCAATCATTACGGAAAGAACTAACACCAATCCTGCTTAAACTCTTCCAAAAAATAGAAGTGGAGGGAACATTGCCTAACTCATTCTATGACGACAACATCATCCTAATACCAAAGCTACATAAAGACACCACCAGAAAGGAAAACTATAGAGCAATCTCTCTAATGAAGCTGGATACTAAAATCCTCAAAAAATACTTGCTAATCATACTCAGCAACATATCAAACAAATTATACCATGACCAACCTATGTTTCATCCTGGATATGTAAGGATGGTTCAACATTAGAAAAGTAAACAATGTAATATACCACATTAACAGAAAAAAAAACACATGATCATCTCTCTTGATGCAGAAAATGCATTTGACAAAATACAGTACCCTTTCCTGATAAAAACACTTCAAAAGATAGGAATAGAAGGCAACTTTCTCAACATGATAAAAGGTATGTATGAAAAATCCACAGCTAACATCATATTCAAAGGTGAAATGCTAAAAACTTTCCCTCTAAGACCTGGAACAAGACAAGGATGCCCATTGTCACTGTTCTGATTTAACATTGTATTAAAAGTAGTTGCTCAAGCATTTAGGCAAGAAAAAGATGTAAAAGTCATCCAAATTGGAAAGGAAGAAGCAAATTTCACTATTTGCAGATGACATGATCCTATAACTAGAAAGCCCGGAGAAATCTACAACAAAGTTTCTAGAGCTGATAAATGAGTTCAGTAAAGTGGCAGGATATAAGATCAATGCACAAAAATCAGTAGCAGTTCTGTATACCAATAATTAGCAATCTGAAGAAGAAATCAAGGAAAAAATTCCATTTAAAAGAGCAATTAAAAGAATCAAATACCTAGGAATAAACTCAACTGAAGATGTAAAGGACTTGTACGCTGAAAACTACACAGCATTGTTAAAGGAAATCAAAGATGACCTAAATATATGGAAGAATATTCCCTGTTCATGGATAGGAACATTAATCATCATTAAGATGTCTGTCCTACCCAAACTGATTTACAGATTTAACACAATTCAATAAAAATTACAACAGCATTTTTCACTGAATTGGAAAAGCTAACTATGAAATTTATTTGGAAGGGCAAGGGGCCCCAAATAGCCAAAGATATATTGAAAAAGAAAAACAAAATTAGAGGAATCATACTACCTGATTTTAAAACATACTACAAAGCTACAATAGTCTAAACTGCATGATATTGGCAGAAGGATAGACATATTGACGAGTGGAACAGAACTGCAAGTTCTTATATAGATCTTCGCATATCCAGTCAACTGATATTAGGCAAGGTCATCAAGTCCACTCAACTGGGAGAGAATTGCCTCTTCAAAAAATGGTGCTTGGAGAACTGGATATCTATATCCAAAAGAATGAGAGAGTATCGACATCTCACACCCTATTCAAAAATTAACTCAAGCTGGATCAAAGCTCTAAACATAAGAGCCAAGATCATAAAGCTCCTAGAAGATGGAAGATAATGTAGGGAAGCATCTATGAGATCTTTTATTAAGAAATGGTTTTATAAACTTTATACCCAAAGCACGAGCAACTAAAGAAAAAATAGATAAATGGGACCTCCTCAAAATTAAAAGCCTTTGCACTTCAAAGGAGTTTGTCAGTAAAGTGAAAAGGCAGCCTACTCAATGGGAGAAAATATTTGGTAACCATCTATCCAATGGAGCCCAAATATCCAGCATGTATAAAGAAATCCTACATGTCAAAAATAAAAGGTAAACAACCTAATTAAAAAGTGGGAAAGAAATTTGAATAGACTCTTCTCCAAATGACTTAAAAGCATATGAAAAGATGCTCAACATTACTAGCTATTAGGGAAATGCAAATCAATACTACAATGGGATATTATCTTACACCATTAGACTGGAGGCTATTAAAAAAACACAGAGGACTACAAGTGTTGGAGAAGATGTGGAGGAAAGGGAACATTTATCCACTGCTGGTGGGAATGTAGAATGTTGCAGCCATTATGGAGGACAGTTTGGTGGTTCCTCAGGAAGTTAACTATAGAACTGCAATATGATCCAGCAATCCCACTGCTAGGTATATACCCAGAAGAATTGAAAGCAAGGGCACGAACAGATAAGTGCAACCAATATTCATAGTGGCATTGGGCACTATTGCCAAAATGTCCATCAACAGATGAATGGATAAGAAAATTGTAGTATATACATACAATGGAATATTACTCAGCTGTAAGAAGGAAAGCATTATTAACACATGGGATAACATGGATGAATCTTGAAGACTTTATGTTGAGTGAAGTAAGCCAGGCACTGAAGGGCAAGTATTACATGACCTCAGTGAGAGGAATTAACCAAATTGAGCAGACTCACAGAGCTAGAGTCTGAAAGATAGGTTTACAGGAGACAGAAAGGGAGTAAAATAGGGTTTCTTAAACTTTTTTGTTATACAGACCCCTTTGCCAGTCAGGTGAAAACCATGGACCCCTTACTAAGTCCACAATATACTGTGTATTATTTAATAAATATATCACACCCACACCAAGAATAATATTTTTTAAAAATTTCAATTCAAGCTCATGGTCACCTGGTTAAGAACCCTGGAGTAGAGGGTGGTGAGCCAATGCCCACACTGGCAAAATCGATGATAGGGTGGAAGGGTGTGGTTGGGCAATGGATGGGCATGACAGTGATGCAGTGATGTGATTGGGTTTGACAGTGCTGGCCTATGACTGGTAGTAGGGTGTGTGGGTTGGGTTGGACTACTCATGGAACTGGGGTGAGTGTTGGGGGACGGAGGAGGTGAACTCAGGATTTGTATGTCTGTGGTTAAACTAAAATGTTGGGAATGTTCTTTTGGAAAATACGGCATGGGAGGGTTACTGGTGTAGGGTTTCAGGTGTGGAAGGGTATCTGGGACAGGCATATCTGGGGCAGCTTCTATGGAATATGTAAGTGTTCATATTGTCATAGTGTATTATATCAGTGTGTGGAGACCCACACAATAAACAAGAAAATATTAAACTCCCATCCTGGGAAGTCCCGCTATGTTCTCAATTAGAGGGACAAGAATCCATCAAGAACATAGGCAGTGCCTAATAAAAGAACACAGACCAATATGTCAAACCCTCAATATTATTGCAAGTACTATGAATCTTATTCTTCAAAAATTGAAACTTAGTGGTTACCATAGGTTCCAAGGGGGGTGGGGAGAATAATATAGATGGAACATAGGGCATTTTTAGCGCATTAGAATTGTTCTGCATGGCCTTGCAATAATGGATAGGCTATTTTAAATTTCATCAAAATCTATAAATGTGTGTGGTCCAAAATATAAACCATAATGTAAACCATTGACTATGATTAGCAGCAATGCCTCAATATTTGTACATCAATTGTAACAAATATACCATCCACATGTAAAATGTGAGTATAGGGGAGAGAGGAAAATGGGGAGGGCATTGGTTGTATAGGAATCCCCTTTTCTCTATGCGACTGACCTGTAACCTAAAGCTTCTTTGAAGATAAAATGAAAAAAATAAGACACTGGGTTATTATACAGAAGAAAATGTCACTGTACATACAAGACAACAGATCTTACAAGGATGAAAGACACGATGTCTAAAATTTTTTTATTATTATTTCAAATTTTTAATTTTTTTTGTATTTTTTGTTATTTTCAAAAGTGTTATTATTATTTCATTTTCTTATTAATTTTATTTGGTTATTTTGTTGGCATCATTTTTGGAGAGGCTTTGGGTCACAGACGGGTGACCATGGCAGCAGGGGAGGATCACTGGTGTGAGGTATGGGTGATGAGGAATACATGGGGAAGGTTTCATCTGAAGCATGCCTCTAAGGCATATGAATATGTTCAAGTGTTCCTGGGGCATTGTCTTGGTGGGTGGAGAATCACACAATAACCGAGACAATATTGAATTCTCATCCTGGAGAGTTCTGTTACATTCTCTTATAGGATGGCAAGAATTCCTCGACTACAAGGGCTGTGCATAGTGAAGAAAGACAGACCATTATGCTAGGCCCTTGGTATTGATGATTGTATTTATGAGCCTTTTCTTGTGAAACTGAAACTTAGCTAGTATTATATACCTAAGAGTTACCTCCTAAAAGCTTCTTTGTTGCTCAGTTGTGGCCTTTCTGTAAGCCAAACTCAGCATATAAATGCACTACCTTCCCCCCAGCATGGGACCTAACTCCTGGGGATGAGACTCCCTGGCACCAAAGAATTATTACCAAGCACCAATTAGCAATACTTCTGGAATAGGACTTTGACCAAAAGGGGGACGTGATAAATTCAAATGAGTTGTTATGGCTAAGAGATTTCAAAGTGAGTTGGGAAGTTATTTCAGAGATTACATTTATGCACACCTCAGCAGGATCTCATTGACTGCCACAGTAAATAATGCCTCAAATAGCGGGGCTCCTGAGGGCTGTAGAGCCATCCAGACATTATAAGCAGGGCAGACAAGCTCAGGAATTTGGCACCCTGTCATTGGGCCTTACTTTGGAATTTATGCTCCCCAGTGTAAAATAGACTCATTTATAGTTTCCCTACACATGGTTCTTCTGCCCCTCTTATTTGAATCCAAAATTAGCACTATACTTGTTAAATATGTGTCCCAGAGACTTAAATCTTTAGTCTGTCCATGTGCCAGTTGAGCCCCGAATCTCAGCAAAGTTGCAACACTTACTCTCTAGTTCATTGGACTCACCCAGGACAACCAAAAAGGAGATGATGGTCTACAATGCCCATCCCAAGGAACAGAGAACATCTGCAACTGCAAATGAGATGGTTCCATCCATCTGCCCCATGGGATCTAAGGCCCCTCTCAGTTAGAAACAGAGTGGACATCCAAAACTCCTCAATATTGGGAAATGAACAATGGACAAAAGTAGACATATTATTATTCTATTATAGACATTATTATTTTAGCAATGGAAGAACTCTTATAATTGATATAAAGGTAGTGGCCACTAGAGGTTCTGAGGGGAGGGAGAGGGAAGAATAGGTATAATATGGGGGCATTTTCAAAATATTAGAATTGCCATGCATGACACTGCAGTGATGGATACAGGCCATTATATATTTTGTCATAACCTACAAAATTGTGCAGGACAGAGTGTAAGCTGTAATGCAAACTGTAGTCCATGGTCAGCAGTAATGCTTCAATATGTGTTCACCAACTGTAACAAATGTACCACACTAATGATGGATGTTGTTAATGTGAGAAATTGTATGAGTGGGAGGGAGTGGGGCATATGGGAATCTCCTATATTTTTATGTAACCCTTATGTAATCTAAAGCTTTTTATAAATAAAAAAATTTTAATGACATAAAAAGAGCTTATAGTTAGACTATGCTTTTGATCCATTCTACCAATCTCTGCCTTTTGACTGGAGAGTTTAACCCATTTACTTGTTGTTTAAACCATTTCCACTTGAAGTAACCACTGATAATGTAAGACTTATTTTTGCCAATTTATTATTTTATTTGTTAAGTCTTATACCTTTTTTGTTCATCAATTCTTCCATATTTCCTTCTTTTATATTTAGTTGATCTTTTTTTTATGAAGTACCAGGGAATGAACCCAGGACCTTGTACATGTGAAACAGGCACTGAACCAATGAGCTAAACCTGCGCCACTAGTTGATCTCTTTTAATGAAACTTAAAATCCCTTCTCATTTCATTTTTGTATATTTTAAAGATATTTTCTTTGTGTTTACTATGGGGCTTTAATTTAACACCTTAAATCATTAAAATCTTGTTTGATTGGATACCAACTTAACTCTAATAGCACGTACAAGCTATGCCCCTAAAATCCCCCACCCCCATGTTTATGTTTTGTCACAAGTTACAGTTTTATACATTTGGGTCTGAAACCGCAGATTTATCTTTATTTTTATGTATTTTCACTTTAGATCCTGTAAGATGTAAAAATTATAATTACAAGCCCAAAATACAATACTAAAGACATTTATATTTACTGATATAATTACTGTTACAGTTTGGTGTAATTATGAATTCCAAAAATCGATATTGAATCATGCTTGTAAATGGATCTGTTCATCTGGGCATGATTGGGTTATGATTAGGGTGTTGACTGGGCCACGTCAGTAGGGCACTGAGCCCTACCCCTGGGTGGATGTGGTCTCAAGTATAAAAGGCAAGGCAAAAGACAGAGGGAGCAGATTTGAGAAGCAGATTTTTGAGAAGCAGTTCTTATGTTGGAGAGGAGGCCCCAGGAAGAAAGAAGTGAGCCATTCACCTGAGAGTCTACAGCTGACCTTGTGGCAAGCAGAGGAGCTAAGCCCGAGGAGAAATGCAGCTCCAGGAAGAGAGGAACCCACAAAGCCTAAACCCTGACAAATGTTGGCAGCTGTCTTGCTCCAACACATGAAAATGGACTTTGGTGAGGAAAGAAATATATGCTTTGTGGCCTGGTAGCTTCTATCCCAAATAAATATCCTTTTTAAAAGACAGTTTTTCTGAATAAGGATCCTTGGCTAGCAATTTTTTTCCTTTCAGCACTTTAAATATGTTGTTCCACTGCCTTCTTGCCTCCACAGTTTCTAAGTAGAAATTGTTATCTTATTGAGGCTCTCTTGTACATGACATTTTGCTCCTCTCTTACAGCTTTCTGTATCTCTCTTTGCCTTTGGTATTCTATAGTTTCTATATAATGTGTCTTAGTATGGATCTCTTGGAATTTATTCTGTTTGTAGCTTGTTGAGCATCTGGATGTGTGTAGTTATGTCTTTTGTTAAATTTGGGAAGCATACAACTGTTATGTTTTTAATATTCTTTCTGCTCATTTCTCCATTTTTCCTCCTTTTGAGATTCCCATAATGCATATATTGGTATGCTTGATTGTGCCCCACAAATCTTTTAGACTCCTTTCACTATTCTTCATTCATTTTTCTCTCTGCTTCTCAGATTGGATAACTTCCTTTTTCTTATCTTTGTGGTCACTGATTCTTCTGCCAGCTCCAATCTTTGTTGAACCCCAATAAGGTTTCAGCCTATCTATGATTTTCCTGATTTCCTTTCAGTATTTCCATATTTTCCTTTAACTCTTTGAGTATATGTAAGGGAATTTTTAAAGTCTTTGTCTGAAATGTACAAAATCTAGTCTTCATCATTTATGATTTCTAATGTTTTATCTTGCAACTTTGCATGGTCATCATTTCCTGTACCTTTACAAGCCTTGTACTTTTTGTTGAACACTGGAAATTTTGGTATTCTAATGTGTAATCTCTAGAATTTAATCCTTGAGATGTCTGTTCCTTAAGATTGCATCCAGGTAATGTTATACCTGAGAATTCTTTGAATGTCAGGAGCTAACAGAAAGAAAGGAAGAAAGGAAGGAAGGAAGGAAGGAAGGAAGAGAGAAAGAAAGAAAGAGAGAGAAAAAGGAGGGAGAAAACACTTTTCCCAGTCTTTTCATTTTGGCCTACATGAGTACTCTCCTTCACAGCTTATCAATGTTATAAATGGGTCTAAAGAATATTTGAAGGAAATGCATCTTATCCTGGACATGTGGCATGGCCTTATATATTCCACCATTTATACTCCATTTATTCCTCCTGGCCCTAGGTGCTATATTATAGGTCTTAAAGCTGGTAATCCTTTGCCCCAGGCAGCTACGTGCTTTTTGTTGTTGTTGTTGTTGTTGTTGTTGTTGTTGTTGTTGGGGCTTTTTGCTTTCTTATAGCTTATTAGCTGCCCTATGTACTACTCCTATATGTTAGGCAAATTCTGGTTCATTGAACCCCTGAAAAGTATCTTGATTAAGTCCCTCAGGTTTCTACCAGGCAGATTGTTACAGACAAACATGCCCCCTAGTATGGACATAAGGGTTACTCTTCTCCCTCTAGAACTGGGATAATGGACGCAGATTGGGATCATGGACTGGCTCAAGGTGTGCCTACCATTTTTAAGTTGGTTTTTCCTTGATTCACCACTAGCCCTGTTATGGCAACCCTTTAACTCATCATTTCCAGATCTCTGAGAAAGATGGTTCCCTACACATGATTCCTCTACCCTTTTTATTTGAACCAATAATTAGCACTATATTCATTAAATATATGTCCCAGAGACTTAAATATTTGTTCTGTCCATATGCTGGATGAGCCCAGAATCTCAACAGTGTTGCAGCCAACACCTACTCTCCAGCTCATCAGACTTATCCAGGACAACCAAAAAAAATCATGATGCTGGACAGCCCCCATTCCAAAAACCAGAGTACCTACAATGCAAGCAAAACAGTTCCTTCCATATGCCCCCTAAGATCTAAGCCCCCTCAAAATCTGAAGCAGAGCATGCATCATCATCTGAAAATCCTCAAGACTGAGGAACAAGAAACATGAGGGAGGAATGCAACCATGGACAAAAGTAGATATTATTATTGTGGTAAAAGAAAAACTTGTAACACTTATATAAATATAGTGGTTACCAGAGATTTTGAGGGGTAGGAGAGTGAAAAATAGGTGGAACATAGGACATTTTGGGGCATTGGAATTGTTCTGCATGATATTGCAATGATGGATGCAGGCCATTATACATTTTGTCAAAACATAAAATTCCAGGATGTGAAGTGTAAACTATAATGTAAATTATAGATCATAGTTAGAAGCAGTGTTTCAATATTTGTTCATCAATTGTAGCAAATATACCACACTGATGTAACATGTTGTTAATAGGGGAAAAGTTGGGAGGAGGAGGGGGTAAGGTATATGGAAATCCCCTATATTTTTGATGTAACTTTTCTGTAATCTAAAACTTCTTTTAAAATTGAGTTAAAAAAGAAAGATTCTTCTACCTGGTTTTGCTCAGAAAAAAAATTGGGGGGAATGGAACTTTGGAGTATCTCACTTCACCATCTTGGTGATATTACCCCCCACACACCTGTTTTGTAGATAAAATTTTATTGGAAACCTAAAACATGTAAAGTCAGAGTTAGTGCCAGAAATAGTAAGACTATTGTGATCTTGCTATATTATTGATTTTGACATTTGTTTTCTGCCAGGCAACATTCAGCTATATCTGGAGACATTTTTGGTTGTCACAATGGGGAGGGGAAAGGGGTTACTGCTAGCATCCAGTGGGTGGAGGCCATGAATGCTGCTAAACATTGTACAATGCAGAGGACAGCTCTCACAATAAAGAATATATCCCAAATGTCAATAATGCCTCCGTTGATAAATCATGCTTCAGAAAAAGAGATTGAAAATCAGAAGTTTAGCAAATTTGGGTGTATTTAATGTGATATTCCAAAAATGATAAAGTCAAAAGGATTGGACAATGTCAAAGCAGGTATAATGCTGAATATGACTAATCCAAAGTCAATAGTTTCTGGATTTTTCATATTAACATCACAACTAAGACATCAAGAAAATCATCTAAGCTGAGTGTTATGGATTGAATTGCCTCCCAAAAAGATATGTTCAAGCCCTAACCCATGCCCCCAGGAATGTGCTCCAATTTGAAAATAAGATCTTTGAAGATGTTATTAGTTAAGAAAAGGTAAAGTAGGGTAGGGCTGCCTGTAACCCAATATTGCTTTTGTTTTAATAAGGAGAAGACATTTGTTGGACACAGGCAGTAGGAGACAGAGAGAGAGAAGATGGTCTCCTCATTTTGTAGAATATACCTTCAAAGAAGCTTCTACTGTCTCTTCCATTAATTACAACTGCCACAGCTCAATAATTTAGTAAGTCTGGCCAAAAGCATTATAATTTTGGAATCAGAAAATATAGGCCAAAAATCCTTTACATCTGTTGTATTTTAATTAACAATATTTCCAAACTTTTATAAAAGAAAGTTGATTTATTTTTTATTCAAATATGTAGCAATATCTTTTATAAAAATAATATGTATGTGTACAAAACCTACTGAAAAGACAATATGCTGTATATATTTAGAGAAAAGAAAGTATTTACTTATTCTATTCTAGTTTTTGTTCATCATGGTAGTTAAAAGGTTTTTCAAATGACCTAGATAACTCTTTCCAATAAAGGCCTATGCTAAAATAATCTATTTATAAAAGTCTTTATTAAAACAAATTATTACAAATAGCAATGAAATAGATAATAGTTTGCAAGTTATTTTATAATTAACAATGTTATTTTGAATTTAACTTTTCTATTGAAAACTATCTTACAAATTCAAAATTTCTTTTATCTGGTAATATGTCAACTGTTATGAAATTTTCTGCAATTCAAAATCCAATGATTCATTAACTTCTCAATAATGATCTTGTATAACAAGTCAGTAAAATTATGCTTGTTATAGAAATAATAGAGTTGTATCTAAAACCTTTCCATATTGCTTCAATTTTTCTATTCTTAAGGGAATTTGAAATGACTAGACTCTATTTCTAGTGAAATTCCAATTGAGAATAAGGATCATTTACAAGAAGAGAATAAACCTGATTATTAAGAAAGAGACTCGAGTAGATTTTGCATAATATGCTGCCATGTCCTTTTACAAATGTAGTAAAATTTTACCATAAAAATGGATGACTCATCAGTCAGTTAGAAATCCAGTAAAAATATAAACATAAAACATGAGTACGCATTGCAGAAATATGTGGAAAAGAAAACTTAACTCAAATCTAGATGGAATAGACATTTCTTTAGTACCAGGAAGTCATCATATCCTTATGGCTTGATATATTTTCAGGTTATTTAATTTTTCATTAGCATTTCCTTTTACATCAACCCTTTAGGAAAAAAGTTCATATCTACCTAAAAATTCATGAAGAACTTCAATCTCATATTCTTCTTCTCCCAATTCCTGATTTTCACCTACAGCCAAAGAAACACTCAGAGAATAAGACCGTCATTATTTGAAAACCTGGATCCTGTGTTGTTTCAAACACGCTAAGAAAAATCTTTCCTGTGCACACAAGTATACAGGGAAAGCAAAACAAATATACCTAGGTGAATGTCATCTGAATTGGACAACCCACATAAAACCAAATACCATGAAGTGGAGCCACTGGGCTGAGTATCCATGGCCAAGCAACCACTGCCCACAACGTTAAAAGTTTGCTGAAACTATAGGGCGTGGTTACCAGCAAAGAGCAAACTGGTGCTCCTCCAAACTACAGTTTATTTTTGATCAACCTCATGTTCAGCTGCACCCCATTTAAAGCCCAGTACCTCAAATTATGCCCAGATTCATATAAAATATGAGAAGATTTAGAGATGGTCAGTATAAACAAAACCATATTTGTATTATTAAAGTGTCAGGGTTAGTTCAGTTCTTTTGCTTATATAAAATCATTACAATCAGGTAAAATCCATTGTATGATGACATGGAGCAATAAGAAAAGAATGAAAGTGAAACAGAAGGAAGGGATCCCGATGGGAAAGACAGAGGGAGGATAGAGGAAATTATAAATTAAAATCTGAGTTATTGGGTTACTTGATGCTCCATATTTTGTTCATCTTTAAAGATACATTTGAATGGCAGCAAGACAACTAATTAACTCAGCATATCAATATGTATAATTCAGAGAAAACTCTATACCAAGCAATAAGATGTTGTTGGAATTTATATTTTTCATTGTCTATCAGGATCAGGTATATGGGACTAAAATGCCTTTGTTTCTATGACTCTCAAGTTCTTTTACTAGCAGTTATTTTTAGTTAAACTTTTAAACTTATGTCCTTTATTGAAAGTTTTAGGATTATGTGTTCTTAGTGCAAGAACAAATCTACCAATAATATATGATCTCAAATTTAAACAAAAAATGTGTCTAAAATTCTGATTCTCAACCCCTTTTTCTGAAGCATGATTATCTATTATTTATACTTATCTATCTTATAATTTAACACTAATACAAATACATGTTAATTCTTAGATGCAGCATGAATCCATTAATTCATTTGTGTTTTATGCCTTTTGAAGAAATCTTAGTAACATTATTGTACCTCGAAGTATAAACATTGCAGCCAAGGAAGAACATTTTGCAATTATCTGTGCAATTACTTTGTTAGCTGGAGTATGTTACTATTTTTTTACTATGAAGACTATGAAGCCCTATAAAATTACATTTCAGTTTTCAGTTATTCCTAACAAAATACTTGTGGCAAAATTTTGCCATCTCCATGTAGATGCATAAAGTGATAATCAAATGTTTTCCCATAATTTAATCTTTTCTATGACATCAAACCTCACCCACTACAGTACCAGCCAATTCTGACTGATAACAGTTTAGGGCAACCACATGTCAATTCTGTTTATGACAATTGTGAGATGGTCATCTCAATGCTTTTCTTAGCAGACATGTGTCCAGCCAGCCAGTGTTGCATACAGTTGATCTTAATTGATACCCAAGTGAATAACCTCAACAAAGAGGCCTATAATTAAAGAGACACATGACTGAAAATGATGAATTCCCTCCTTACTTTCCACACTGCATCTCCTAGTACAGGATTGAAATACATATTGTGGCAGCAAGCCTGAAATCCCATGACAGCCACACAAAAGCCATCCATCTCTGTTCCAGCCAAACCAAGACTTTTAACCAGTATTGTAACCATTTACAGTAAGTGCCAAATTAATAATTACTGAAATTGTTTAAAATGCAAACAGAACATAGTATCTACTTAATATACGGACTAGTAGTTCTATTTAAATATTAAATGTTGAGTTTTTTAATATATCCATTCAGCTCCCAGCAATAAGCCTGTATAAAAGGTTATAGCTTAATGTAAAAAGAGCTGGAAAATCAAAATGTTCACATATAAAATTCTCTGAATAAGATAATGTAAATATTATAAGACAGAACTTCTCACAAATAACTGAGCCAGTGATGTCAAAACAATTCTTAGAGAAAAGTTAAAATTTCCTGAATGGGATGATAAAAGCAGTGAGATAAGTACTGCTGCTGAGCATGAATCTTCCAGGGCGCAAGTGTGGTTCATTGAGTCTCCTCCGTGAGAACTATTTCTTATTTCTTATAGGATCACAGTCATTCAGAACCAGACTGGCTAAAAATTGAATAGTTTTTTTTTTCAAACTCCAAATTAGATAAAAAACGTTGTGCTCCCTCCCTTATAGAATTGTTGAGAAGGGAAGTATTGTCAGTTATAGAATTTACGGGAAATGAAGACAAAGTGGTTGAAATAAATATCTAACAGGTGCAACCCATAAGAAGGAAATGAGAGAAAGATAAAACTCAATCTTTCTGGATTGAGCTGTCAGGCTGAAATCACTAAAAAAATACAGAATCCTAACTGCAAAGGACATCCAGGCACTAGATTTTTTCTAATGAGTATATTTCTCAGTTTCTCTGTTAATTAGAAGCCTGAAAGTCTTCACTATAACAGTATCTCATATAGCTTGGCCATGGTTTTCCTCTCCAGGAAGGTTCATTACCTTTCTTCATATTTTACTCTTCACTTATTTGACTGGCTACTCTCCAAGGACGTTGATAGGATTTTTTTCCTTAATCGTCTTACACGGAGGACTTTTTAAATATAAAATGGAATGATGTGTTCTGGTCACAATCTTATTAAAATAGACTGACCATATATTATAAATTGTGTGGTCATATGAATGTTATTTCCATCTGTACATTCTTACCATCACCCTAAAAAATAATATTCCTCAAAACACTTTTTATCAAATGAATGTAAAATGAGGCCAGATGAACACCACGGGGAAACACAATTAAGAAAAATGAAGTTAATTTTAAGCAGTTTTCTTAATAGATGGCTGAAAACATGGCACGTATGTTCACTGGTATTTGGCATTGTTTTAGAAAAATGCTTTGCATCTTTCCACTAATGTTTTTTGTCTTAAAGCATCTGGTAGCATGCCCATTAATCTGAACAACCTCAACAAACACGGAGCAAGGATGTTTTGGCAGAAGGACAAAGGACATTTACCCTCAGCTCATAACAAATTGCTTTCATTAGGAACAAATGGTCTTGGAGCATTAGTCTACTTGAGACTCCACCCGGTGACAAGCCCAAAGGGTAGACCCAATTTTCACTGCAAAAAATAAGAATGGGTCTCGGCAAGCAGAGTGTCCTATAGTTTAAAAACGCCATATTGTGGGACCATGAGATGGGATAAGTAAATGGGCCACCTCCAACCATAATACACCAATTTGTGATAACCTTCAAAATACCCTACAGCTTCAGCCTTTCTTTAAGATTAAGACAATTCTGATTAAGAAAGACATCATGAAGTGACAGAAATTGATTGGCTATGCTCTCATTTATCATAGAGCTACTTACTGCCTTTCTGATGTTGCATTAAAGAATGAATAGCTTATAGATGCTTAAGAGGAACATCTAGATCACTTATTTCAAGGTCTTTCTATGCTTTTTGGAACTGGATATTCTGGGAAATATATTCACTCCAAATATCTTTCAGAAAATTCTTTAAAAAATTAAATATGTGATACTGGGGAAAAAAAACAATTTCAGCTTCAATACAAAATAATGTGAAGAAAAATTATATCATAACATAAAAATAACAGTCTGTGTTCATAGATTTAGCTAATATTTTGGATTCACTTTTTTACTTATAAGCTTCTGGTCAGTGAGGCTTAAAAAAAGACTGCAATTTATAAACATTTCATAATGTGATCTTTAGCTCTTTGCTATTTTTAAAGCATGTTTGATTTTAAAATAACTTTGAGTCAGTATTGAGTGTTTGACAAATAGCTTCCAAGCTTGCACTCAACTACCCTTCATAACGCTATTTTATTACCTTGATTACTGCCTGCATCACATCTTTACTATGCATTTCTAAATCTTGGTTTTCAGCATACTATATAATTCTCCAGTTTAAACTGAATCAGATTTCCAACTGCAAATGATGTTTGTAAAAAAGAGATTAAAAATGAACTAAACCAGAGTACTTCAAAAGCTCATTGGCCTTGCCTTAAGTAAGAAATTGAGGAAAGAGGAGGGAGTTAAATGAAGTATATTTTGTGTTTGAATAAGAGATTGATTTGGGGAAAGACTCCAGGGTAGCTAAGACAAATATCATAATTTTCTATTCTTCCAAAATTCTATTATTTAGAGAATCTCTCTGCCACAGAAATAGTCTTTCTTTTGGGTTCATCGTCATCATCAAAAGACTAGATTGCTATTCACACAGAGATTTCTCCACTGGAAGCAGTATGGATTGCCTTGAGTATGGGAAGGAACATCAAAACAGTAACTATTATTTAATAAACCCATACATCACCTTACAAAGTAGGTAATAAGTAGTATCTATACCCTGGCCTTCTCTGCAGCCTCATATATACATGTCAAGGGAAAACAGACACATAAATAAATCCTTTTAAAAATCAGCTATAATTAAAGAAAAGAAATTTAAGTGACTCTATCAAAACTCTATAGAAAATTAATATTCTTCATTTATATTGCCTATGCATATGATTTTTTAATTTAATAAATTATTTACTTCAATCCTACAGCTATTTTAGGAGTGCCTAGTACGTACAGAGAAGTGCAAAAAGTAACAATTGACAAAAGAGGCACAATTTATCTACAATGGCCACAACTTTTAACTAATAATATGTCAATAATTATTTGTATTTAAAAAGATTTTAATGGAAGAAATTTTCAACTGGAATACATAAATTATACAACAATCATATTGTGAAATGTAATCTGCAGCCTAATTCTCTTTGACATTTTAAAAAAACCGGGGGGAAAAAGGAGAAGGCCCAAGTTACAAGAAGTAGAGAGATAAAGATCCTCATTATTTGAGGAAAGGTAAAAATGGTTAAGAATTTGGGAAAAGCATAGACCACACTGTTCAGAACGTGCTATAAACATTCCTGCTGGGGCTCTAATTCCTGCTCCAGATTTGATAGACCATGTTCCAAGTTGGTTTTATCCTTGTAAGTTGAGTCTTAAATCTGGGAAGGAAGGCTTTTTATCTCTGAAGTTCGTTTAATGGTAATTTTCAGTTCTACTCATTTCTGATCCATGGTGACTGATTCTGAATATGTGGTGGTCTCTACCATATACATTTCTGATTCCAGTTGGTCCATATTGAAACTTGACGCAGTGCCCATTCTCTACATTTGCCTTGGTCCTTATGACTAGGCTTTCAGGTGTTCAGCCTAAAGCAGATACCTCCCCTTGCTCCTTTCTACATTGCTCAGAGTATTTTTAATGGTTAATGGAGTGGATTAGTACATCACATTTTATCAGACAGTACCAACCAATGTTAACCAATGTACTAACAAATGTCATCATGTACTTCAAAATACTACTTATAAGAGGTGTTTCTAGATGTTGTGCTAGATGTCAAAGGAATTTGGGAGAAAAAGAGTGAAAGAAATTAAACTTAATTTCTTCATTGTTGATTACCTCAGAACTTTGCAATATATTAAATTGTGCATAAATTTCCAAAGGAGATGGGTCTAAAAGATATCCATCATTTCTAAATCTGTCTAAACAAGATGCCCCCAATTTTTACTTACATAACACTTTGAAGGCTTTTTGCAGAACTCACTTTGGATAATGCTATTGCAGAGATGAATAAAATAATCCAGGTTAAAAAATCCTCAAGTCTAAATCTTCAAGATAATTGAATAAAAAGAATTCAAGATTTACTTTTTTATATGAATCTTTTTTAATATTTTTTTTTACTTTTTAAAAGATACTTAGATTACATAAAAGTTACAAAAAATTACAAGGATTCTCATATGCCCTACCTCCCATACCTCCCACAACCTCCCACATAAACACCTTTCATTAGTGTGGCACATCACCTGCAATGGATATACACATCCTGGGGCTTTGCCACTAAGCATGGACCATAGTTCACATTGTAGACCACGCTCTCTCCCACACAGTTCTGCATGCTATATGCTGATGTAAAATGGCCTGTATCTGTCTTTTAAAGACTAAACTCCTTGGAATGGGAATGCAAGGATGGTTCAATAAAAGAAAGTCAATGAATGTAATAACCACCTTAATAAAATGAAGTAAAAACAACACATCATCATTTCAATTGATGCAGAAAAGGCATTTAACAAAATCCAGTGAATTTTAAGGATAAAAAACACTAAAGAAAACTTAGAATATAGGGGAACTTCCTGATTATAATATAGGGCATATATGAAAAACCCACAGTTAACATCATATTCAACAGTAAAAGAAAGTTTTCCACCTAAGATAAGGAATAAGAAAAAGATACTGGCTTTTACCACTGCTATTCAACATTGCACTAGAAAATCTAGCCATTAAAATTTAACAGTAAAAAGAAACAAAAGGCATCCAAATTGGAAAGGAAGAATTAAAACTATCTATATTTGCAGATTTTATGATCCTATATTTAGAACTCCCAAAGAATTCATAAGAAAGCTACTAGAGCTAATAAATTCAGCAAGGTTGTAGGGTACAAGATCAATGCATAGAAATCTATGGTATAGCTATACAGAATCAATGAGAAAACTGAAAAGAATATCAAGAAAACAGTTTCATTTATAATAACATCTAAAGGAATAAAATATATAGGAATGAATTTAATGAAGTATGTGAAAGGCTTAGACACCAAAAGCTAAAAAATACTGCTACAAGAAATTAGAGACATAGTTTCTATCTTAACTGCATTCACAGATTGGAAAATGTAATATAGTTAAGATGTCAGTACAACCCAAAGCAATCTACACATTAGAGGCAATCCTCAAAATTCAAGTATTCTTTTTGCGATAATGGAAAACCCAGTCTTCAAATTCATATGGAATTGCAAGTGGCCCCTAATAGTCAAAGCCATCTGGGAAAAGAAGCACAAAGTTGGAGAACTCACACTTCCTGCTTTTTTAAACTTACTACAATGCTACAGTAATCAAAACAGTGTGGTACTAATATAAGCATAAACATATCAACCAATAGAATAGAATTTAGAGTCCCTTAAATCTATGGCCAATTGATTTTTGACAAGGGTGCCAAGTACAAGCAATGGGGAAGGAATAGTTTCTTCAAAAAATAGTGCAGGGAAAATTGGACATCCATATGCAAAAGAATGAAATTGAACTCCAATATCATACTATATATAAAAATTATACAAAATGGATCAAAAACCTAAATACAAGAGTTAACACCACAAAATTCTAAAAATAAAACATAGGGGAATATCTTCAGGATATTGTATGAGACAATGGATTCTTAGAGATGACATAAAAAACATGAGCAACAAAAGAAAAAAAAATTGGTAAATTGTATTTCATCAAAATTGATAACTTTTGGGGCCGGCTGGATAGCCCAGTGGATAGGGCACCGGCATACCACATGGGAGGCCCCGGGTTTGGTTCCTGGGGACCTCTCCTAGCGGGCAGACCGCCTTGGGAATGGCAAGCCGCCATGGGCAGGCCAGAGCCGCCGTGGGCAGGGCAAAAAGCTGCCACGGACAGGACAAAAGCCGCCACAGACAGAGCAGGTCGCCTGCGAATGGAGCGCAGCCAGCCACCCGCGAACTGAGAGCCGGCCGTGAATGGAAGCAGAAGCCGCCCACAAGTGGGGAAAGCCACGCCTGTGCAGTGACCAGTCTCAGCGCATCGCTGCAGCAGGGGGGGAGGGGAGATATGTAATAAAATAAATAAAAAAATCTAAAAAAAAAAAAATTGATAACTTTTGTACATCAAAGGACATTATTAAGAAAGTGAAAAGACAACCTACAGAATGGGAGAAAATATTTGCAAAGTATATCTTTGATAAGGGTTTAATATCCAAAATATATAAAGAACTCCCTGCAACTCAACAACTACAGAGCAACCCAGTTTAAAAACAGGCAAATGACTCCTCCAAAGAAGATATACAAACAATCAATAAGCACATTTTTCATTAAAGAAATAAAAATCAAACCCACAATAAGGATCTACTTTACACTCTCTAAGGTGGCAAATATTTTTTTAAAAGGGGGGGCAGAGTATAAAAGAGGTTGGCAGGGATGTGGAGAAATCGAAACCCGCATGCATTGCTGGTGGGAATGTAAAATGGCAGTCTTTGTGGAAAATGCTTTGGTGATTGTGGAGCAAGTTGCTACTTGGTATGTCATGGTAGCACAGGCTCAGGCACAATAAAAACTTTCAGCAATTGACTGCTTTATTAACTACACAGCACAATGGGTCCAAAAGAGCTGGGGAAGAGATCCCACTGGGGCTGCTCTACCATGGAGGCCAACTATTTGGGTAAGAATTGGTGGATGTCAGGTCTGCATACCCTACTTTGCATCAGAGGGGGAGACAAATCTGTGCCCACAAGGGAGGGGCCTTGGTACTGAGACTTCCTACCCTGGTAAGAATCTGGGGCTGCTTGTTCCTGGTTTCTGGGTTTAAGGCCTGGTTGGGCCTTTGCATTAGCCCTAACATCTCCCTCCAGGTTACAGAATAGAAACAAACTGAAACATCAGCACACAATAGAAAAGAAGACAGTGAGTAGGCAAGGGCTGGGATATAGATGCTGAGCATGTGGTTGTGACTTCCCTAGCAGTGGTTCCTCAAACAGTTAAACATTGAAAATATACTTTTAAGTATATAACGAAAAGGATTGAAAGCATGGTCTTAAATATGCTCGTACAGCAATGTTCATAGCAGCATTATTCACAATAGCCAAAAGGTGGAAAACAACCTGTAGCAGTTTAATATTGTTTATGAATTCCAAAAATAGATAGTGGATTATGTTTGTGAACTGGCCTCTTCTTCTGGGCATATTAGATTGGATTGGATTCAGAGGTTTTACTCTTACTTGATTAAATTATGATCAAGGCTTTGATTGGGCCATATCAGTAGGACATGGTAGGCACGGACTCACATAGAAAATGACATGGCAG
The DNA here is from genome assembly GCA_004027955.1 of Chaetophractus vellerosus. Lineage (NCBI taxonomy): Eukaryota > Metazoa > Chordata > Mammalia > Cingulata > Chlamyphoridae > Chaetophractus > Chaetophractus vellerosus. Next base: position 23,141 of record PVKH010003746.1, read on the forward strand.
AGGAGACCGTTGTACTTTTAATGCTGGAGCCCTGGGAAGTAAATACACAGAGAAACAGATACATGAGGAAAGACTCCATTAGACACGGCAGAAACTCCTAGAAGAGAGATGAACCAATTGCCTGACAGCTTACAGCTGGCCTTGTGGAGAGAGCAGACCAGCTGAGCCCAGAGAGAACCAAGGCCCAAGAGAGGGATAAGACTTATCCCAGCCTACACCTGATATTGGAAGAAGCTGGGATCTTGGAGCCGTAAGGGGAAGAGGAAGCCTAAACCCTTGCAGATATTGGCAGCCATCTTACTCCAACACATGGCAACAGACTTTGGTGAGGGAAGTAACTTATGCTGTATGGCCTGGTAACTGTAAGCTTCTACCCCAAATAAATACCCTTTAAACCCAACAGATGTCTGGTATTTGGCATCACCCTTTTAGCTGACTAATACACAACCCAAGTGTCCATTAACAGATGAATGGATAAACAAAATGTGGTATGTATACAATGGAATACTATTCAGCCATAAAAAGGAATGTAGTTCTGATGTATGTTAAAGCATGAATAAACCTTGAAAACATTATGCTAAGTGAAATAAACCAGATACAAAAGTACAAATATTATGATTCCACTTCCATGAATTATCTAAACAAGCAAATTCATAGAGACAGAAAGAAGATTAGAACCAGGGTCTGGGAGGAGAGAGAAGGGGGAGTTATTTCTTAATGGGTACAAAGTTTCTGTCTGGGGTGTTGAAAAAGTTACAGTAATGGATGGTGATGATGGTAGTTCAACATTTTTAATGTAATTAATGCAACTGAATTGTACACTTAAAATGGTTAAAATGTGAACTTTTATGATATATAATCATTTTAATTTTTAAGCCATAATAGTTGTGGTAACAATGAATGGAGTCTTATTTAGGAAAAGAAGAGTCTCAGAAAGTGGCCATTAGGCCATCCTAGACTCCTCGGGATTGAGGGAAGAGCTATGGACTAGACTGGACTTGTTGGTGTCCTGTTATAGACTTTCTGTGATTCATGCATGGAAGAAATTACAAAATCATGTAGAGCCAGGGGCCACTGGACACTTTGGGGGCAGGGAGAGGGAAGGGCAGTTGTAATACAGGGGCTTTTTTGGGACTAGGGAATTGTCCTGGGTGACGTTGCAATGGCGGATATAGGCCATTTTATATCATCATATATCATGCAGAGCTGTGTGGGAGAGAGTGTGGTCTACAGTCTGAACTGTGGTCCATGCATGGTGGCAAAGCCCCAAAATGTGTATATCTATT
>PVKH010003747.1:0-24417 GCA_004027955.1 Chaetophractus vellerosus
CGAGCTGGGAAATTCTCTCCGAATGTTGAAATCAGTTCCCTTTTATAAGCAGTCAACTGAATGGATAACAGCGTCATCCATTCTTCATCCAATCTTGCTGATTGATGCAGATGCAATTAGCCCCAGGCTTGCTGGACCCAACAGCTGGGCACAATTACCTGGCCGAGTTGACACATTAGCCTAGCCATCACAGCATCTAGATTGGTAAACAAGAGGTAAAACTATCTCTATTTGCAGATGACATGATGTCATACATGGAAGATAATAAGGAATCTACTAAAAACTATCAGAACTAATAAAAATGTTAAGCAAGGTTTTATGACCCAAGATCAAAATACAAAAATCAAGAGTATTTCCATACACTTGCAATGAACAATCTGTAAATGAATTAAAAAACTTACAATAACATAAAAAGAATAAAATACTGAGAAATAAAAAAATACAAAACTCATACTCTGAAACTAGAAGACATTCCTGAAAGAAATTAGAGAATACCTGAATAAATGGAAAGAATCCTGTGTTCATGGATTGGAAGATTTAATTGTTAATATGGTAATACTCCTTATATTGACCTACAGATTTAATGCAATAATTATTAGAATTCCAAAAACTTTTATTTTTTACAAAATGGACAAACTGATCCTCAAATTCATATGAAATTGCAAGAGAACACAAATAGTCAAAACAATCCTGAAAAAAATAAGAACACATTTGGAAGACTCACACTGATTTATAAACTGAATACAAAACTACAGTAATCAAATCAGCGTGTACTGGCCTAATGATAGCTATATAGATCAATGGAATAGACTTGAAGGGCCAGTAATAAACCCATACATGTATACATAACTAATTTTAAACTAGAGTGCTATATTAGTCAGCCAAAGGGGTGATGATGCAAAATACCAGAAATCGGTTGGCTTTTATAAAGAATATTTATTTGGGGTAGAAGCTTACAGCTACCAGGCCATAAAGCATAAGTTTCTTCCCTCACCAAAGTCCGTTGCCACGTGTTGTAGAAAGATGTCTGCAAATGTTTGCCAGGGTTCAGGCTTCTTGGGTTCCTCTCTTCCCAGGGCTCCATTTCTCTCCAGGCTCAGATCCTCTGTTTTCTCTACAAGGCCAGCCGTAGACTATCAGGTGAATGACACATCTCTTTCCCAGGGCCATCTCTCCTTCCTCATGACCAAGCTCCTCTATGTGTTTACTTCCCAGGGCTCTAGCTCAAAAACTCCAGCATCAAAACTCCAACATCAAAACTCCAACATCAAAATTCTTACTAACTCCTCTGCTCTGTGGTATGGTTTATGGTGGGTGGGGACTCAATGTCCTATTGATATGGCCCATCAAAGTCCTAATCATAATTTAATCATGCCCAGGTACAGACCAGTTTAAAAGTTTAAAAACGTAATCCAATATATATTTTTGGAATTCATAAACCATATCAAACTGCTACAGGCGCCAACACAATTTAAGAAAACAATGGTCTTTTCAACAAATCATGTTTGAACAAATGGATATCCACATGCAAAAGAATGAATTTGGACCCTACCTCATATAATATACAAAAATTAATTCAAATTTGAATCAAAGACCTAAATGTAAGAGCGAAAAAATGTAAAACTCTTAGTAACCAAACTATAAGTGTAAACTTTGTGATAATGGATTAGACACTTTCTTAGATATGACACCTAAAGTATGAGCAACCAAAGATAAAACAGATAATAAGACTTCTTCAAAATTAAAATTATTTGTGCAACAAAGTGAAAAGAAAGTGAAAAGACTGCACACAGAATGGCAGAAAGTATTTACAAATCATATGCCTGATAAAGGTCTTGTGTTCAGAATATATAAAGAACACTTATAACTCAATAACAAAAAGACAACCCAATTTAGAAATGTTCAAAAGACATGACTAGACATATCTCCAAAGAAGATATATTAATGGTCAATTAGCACATGAAAACATGCTCAATGTCATTCAACATTAGTGAAATTAAAATCAAAACCACTTTACCTTCTTGCATAACTATAATTTTTTAAAAATGAAAGGTAATAAATGTTGGAGAGAAATGTAAAATGGTACAGCTGCTGTGGAAAACAATTCAGTGGTACCTCAAAAAGTTAAAAATATATAATTACCATATGATTCAGCAATTCCACTCCTAGGAATATACTCAGGAGCATTCAGAACATATGTTCAAACAAAACTTGTACATGAATGTTCATACCAGCATTATTCACAATAGCAATAAAGTGCAAATGCCTCAAATGTCCATCAACTAAATAAACCTAATTCAGTATACTCATACAATGGAATATTATTAAGCCATAAAAGTGAATGAAGAACTGGTACATGCTATAACATGGGTGGACCTAGAACCATTATGTTACATGAAAGAATGCCCTTAGAAAAGGCCACACATTATATGTTCCATTTATATGAAATGCCTAGAATTTATGCCAGGTGCTAGGGGTGGGGAGGGTGTAGCTCAACTGCTTAATGGGGAGGGGTTTCTTTTTTGGGGTGATGAAAATATTCTGAAATCAGTGTGATGGTTGTACACATTGTACCAAATGCAAGTGAATAGCTTAGTGGCATTTAATTTTAAATGGTTAAAATGAATTTTACCTCAATATTTACATGTAAGAAACTACTCGTTAAAAAAGAGCTAAATCTAGAGTTTGGAAAGATTCATCATGTCCCAGTCAAAATTTATACAAAAGAATCAAGTCAAGCTCTATTCGAGTCAAGCTACTAGACCTCTGGATAAAGAGAGAGTACTATGTGTAACAGGCAAATATCATCAATTCACTTACAAATTTAAAGAAATCAATCTAGCCTCAAAATTTTACATAAGAATATTACCTGTTGGATAGTTGATGAATTCTTCAAAATCCTTATGGAAATAAATTTATACCTATAGTTAAGTGTTAAGCTCCGGTTAAAAAATATTAAAGGCATCTTCAAACATGTGGGGCTCAGGTAATATAGACCTGATGAATCCAGTGTGTAAGACAAACAAGCAATACTCTAACAGGCAAATAAAAGACAGTCTCTTTGGAATTGAAACCCAGTCCACATAGGAAGGACAGGAGAAGTTGTGGACTAAAGATGACTCAGAGATGACTCATATCCTCACCACCAAGATTTTTAAATACAGATATGTAGAATATATCACAGATTATATGGGGATTTTCTCCTACAATCTATTCAAGAGAATGTCGTATCATTGAAATTGCCCTTGAGATTCCTATATATCATCTATAAAATATACTGTGCACCCTCGCCTTACTTCCTAAACAAAATTGCTTGTCTTAAAACTTTGGAATAGATTACTGCTTCTTCAGTTCAACACAAGATAAATGTTAGGTTGTATTCAGTATAGCTTGTACAAAAATATGTATTTTAAACACTGGAATCATATACATTTGTGCAAAACCTTTGCACTACAAGAGGCACGTGAGTCCTGAGAAAGACTAAATTGGAGATGCAAGTTTCCTATCTCCTCTTCTTTCTAGGACAGAGGCTAAATCAAGGAGATGAGAAGTGTATTATCTCCACATTGTAATTGATTTTTCTCTCTCCTTCCTTTGTTCCTTAACCCCCCTTTCTTTCATTCTGTTTTCCAGTATATATACTGGGACTTTAGAAAATTAAATGCATGTATGATATAATTCCATAAGACTATGCAGTCATGATTATTTTGCTACCTCATTTTTACTCTGAAGAATTTTGGAGACAATTCTTCAAACAGACAAAAAGTATTCATACAAGTTCATTACAAAATAAAATAAAAAATAAAAAACTGGCAGTTAAAGCTTAAATTGTATGGTATTTCTATTTAGGATGATGGAAAAGTTTTGGTAAAGGATGGTGGTGATGGTAGCAACAGTGTGAACATAATTAACAGCACAGAATCATATATTTGAATGTGGTTAAAAGGGGAAATTTTAGGTTGTACCTATGGTACTAGAATAAAAAGATTTTTTTAAATCTATGGAATGGTACAATATGACGAGAGAACCCTAAGGTAAACAATGGACTATAGTTAATAGTACAATTATGAAAATGTGATATCATCAATTGTCACAAATGTTCTACACCAATGTTAATATTAGGGTGGTCTATGGAAATCCTATATTTTATGCATGATTGTTCTATAAACTCACATGTCTAACAAAAAAATAAAATACTCAAAAATATTCCAGTAAATTTAGGAATTGTTTACTTTTTGTGGAATAGGAGAAAGGGTTTGGTTCAAGTAAACTAGATAGTAGTTGAGGCATTTCTTGATTTTCTATATTGCTTCAAGAGAAACAGGAGACATAGAGAAAAAAATTAATTTTTCAAAACTCATTAAAATATATATTACTCTAAATATAAGAACTACTGATTATGGGTGGGGAATGGGTGAGTGGAATGGATTTTTCAGCTTCTTTTTAGTCCTCATAATAAGAACTCCTTGGATATTCTCTATTAATTGAATCAAATTTAGCCAGTAAAAATATAGAATTTCATATTAGGTATACAGTTTCTGTGCTACACATTCATTTGCTAACATTTGAAGGAGGAACTAGATATCAGTGTATACAGCAGGTGCTGATATCTTTATTTACATGCAATTGATTTATAGTTGGTATAATTTTCTTTTTAAATATGATTATTGGATAATCTTCACAACTACAGAAGTATATTAAACAGAAAATGGACAACATTTTCTCATAAAAGTACATAATTTTTTTGGATATACACGTATTTCCAAATGTTCTTAATGTCTATTGATTATAGATTATCAGTATGGTTAAGAGTAAAAATTCAAATATAACTAACTCTATGAGGAGTAAACTATATTTTAATCTTTTTACTCTTATATGTGGGCTAGTTTAATATGATCAAGAAGTAAAAAATGAGTATACCTTGTCAGTATACTTATATTTGATTATTTATAAATTATATACATGTATAACTGTACTAATATATTATGTAAATTTTATATATTCAAAAATACAAAGGAAAAATGAGAACATTAACAATATTTTTAAAATGTACACGTGTGATCTCCATTTACATAAATTTGCTTCAGTCAAGTTTAGGAAAATTGTTTTTATTTACTTTCATTATTAATTTAAAAGGATAATTATCTTGCATAGGCATTTCCCTTGTTTGACCTCTACAAACAACTTATTGGCAATCCCACCACTGCCACAGCTGCCTACAGTGTTGGGAGTCAACTTGTGTGTTCAGGAATGGCTGTACTAGTTGTTATAACATTGACATAGTACGGACATATAGGCAGTTGCCTTCTATCATCCCTTGAAGTCCTATGCCATTCCTTGTGAACCAATGGAGTGCCTCTGGATCCAGCAACGAATGAGATACCACCTGATACAGAAGCTCCTCTAGATTCCTGCTCCAGTTTAATTGGCACTATTCTGAAGGTTAAGGCTTTGTAAGTTTTCAAAAGTCCTGCGTCCTGAGTACCACTGAGGCTAGGCCCACGTGCTGCTCACACCTCCTGCCTTACCTTGGGGAGCCCTGAGTGGGCACCATAGAGGCTGCACTGGATCCTTCAAGCTTTCAACAATGCCCTACCCCTGGCCTCTCGTGCCCACTTCTGTCACCCGAAGGAAAGATGGCATCAAGAGTGATTGACTTCCTGATGGGCAAATACTTCTCTGGCCTTCTGAGGAGGTAGCTTCTAGAAGCCTGGAAGAGAAGGATAAAATAGGTGGGCAGGCAGAATGAGCCACCATAGGAACTGGGCAGGCACTATGGTCTCTATCAGCTTGATGAATACTTCTACAGAAGTTAGGAATTGGGTCTGTGGAAGTGGTCTGGGCCTAGAAATCTTTTAGGATGTGAATCTTTATTCACTGTTCTTGCTGAATTTCAACTCCCTTTAATGTGACACAACTGTTAAAACCTTCTGTTCACTCTCCTATTATCAGCATAAAAGATCAATATTAATAAAAATGAGAGCTAGAATCTGATTCTTTTTCTGTGTTAAGAGCTCACTATAAATGTATATTAACTCAATTGAGTATAGCTTCTTTTAAAGCATGTGTTTTTCTAACTAGAATTACTTCACATGTGATTGGTAAATAAGGGAACTATGATTCTACTACTGAGAGTTGGTGCATTGTTGATATCTGCAGAGGCTGCATTCAGTAATGCAGCCTGCCTCCACTAGTCCAAAGTTTCCTTCCTTATACCAAGTCCTGCTTCTGTTAGTGCTTGTTTTATTTCCCAACTGCTCTAACGAATGACACATAATGGGTTGGTTTAACAATGAGAATTTATTTTCTCATGGTTTCCTGTTTCTTAGGTTGGAAGGCTTGTTTCCTTCCGGAGTGGGAAGCAATCCTGTGGGCTGGCAATCTTAAGGGTACCTTTACTTTCCCATCATGAAATGATATCCTCTCTTTTCTCTTCTGGGTTTCATTGACTTCCAGTTTCTCCTCCATGTAGCTTTCTTTTCATAAAGCCTCCAGTAATGGGATTAAGGCCCAACCTTATTGAATCAGGCATCATCTTAATTAAAAGTAACATCTTCAAAGGGTCCTAATTCCAGTGGTTTCCCACTCACAGGAATAGGTTAAGATTAAGAACATATTTTTTGCCGGTACATAATTCAACCTACCACAGTGCTCTTGTCACCAAGTTGCATAAATTTTGCAGTCTCTAATCCTATTTCCCCATAAGCTTTGTTTTTTAAAATGTAGCTTCCCCCACTACAATGGACGTTTTTCAGAAAATAACCACATTATAGCAGAAATGCCAAAGCCATAATTATTATCATCTCTATTTTATGACTGAGGAAACTGAGTAACAGAAGTAATTTGAATCTTAACTGGCAGGATCAGAATTCAAAACAAGGTGGTTCAACAGCAAAGTCCACAGTTTTAATTGTTATACTATGTGGCCTCTTAGTGACTATCAATTTAGTGGGAAAGCCACGGAAAGTGGCTTAAGTATTTTTCCATGTCAAATAATTGCACAGAGTGATGTGCCAAGACTTTCTAAAAAGTCAACAAGAAAAAGGGAAACTAAAAAGGTAATTATTTTAATATATATTTTGATTTATATTTAATTTCTATCACCATACAAGTTAATAGATATTTTGAATATCACCTCTGATTTGGTGGAAATGAGTTCTGTGTTAGTTTCCAGGCTGCTATGACAAACATCATACAATGTGTTGGCTTAAGCACCAGGAATATATTGGCTCATGGTTTCAGAGGCTAGAAGGTTTGCTTCCTTCCAGGTTGGTAGTGTTCTGGCTGACTGACAATCTTGGGTTCCTTGGCTTTCCTGTCACATGACAAGTCCTCTTCTTTCTCCTCTAAGTTCCATTGACTTCCAGCTTCCACCCCCTGTAACTTTGTTTCACTATTTAGGAATTTCTTCTGCTTATAAAGGGCTCTAGTAATCTGGATTAAGACCCAACTCCATTCAGTTGGACCACACCTTAACTAAAAATAACATCTTCAGTAGATCTTATTTAGGAGTTCACACCTACAGGAATAAAGATTAAGATGAAGAATATGTTTAAAGTTGAGGTGCATAACTAGGCCACCACAAGTTCTTATTAATTTCCCACAGAGAAAAAGAACTAATTATGATATACCCTTTGATTCCTTAATTACTAATCTGAAAATAACAGATTCTTGATACGTCAAATTGCTTGACAGAAAAATATAAGGGAGTTCTAGAAACTATCACCAAATATCTAATGGTGAAGTAGTTTAGGATTGAAAAAATTATGTGATCTTAAGGACAGGATGTATTTCTCTGTTTTCTTTTCTTTTTTGTTAACTGGAATTCCAATCTTGATTTTATAGTTATAGTTTTAGAAAAAAAAACATTTTTTAACTTCTGGATTACATTGATTTTAATGTAATGCTAAAGTATGGGGAATTATATTGGTTTTTGAAATAGTCTTCCTAACCCCATTATTTTTGTGGTCTTCTATGGCAAAGCAAAATTCCCAGGTATTTGAAACTCTACATTCAAAATACTTTCAGTGTTTTGGAAGTAGTTTAAGTTTATATATGTTTATTTAAAATAGAGCAGCATGTACCATGTAAAATGATTATGTGTTACAATTGCAGCTCAGATACTTATTCTAAATAATATTAGGAAAATGAGCAGGCCCATTTTGGCAGGGAGTAGGGAATAAAATGGATTCATTCATTAAAAAATACTACAATAGTACTATTTAAAAATAGAATTATAATTCCTTCTGGCCTTCATATCACCAGGTTCCTTCTGTCTAAAGAAACATTATTGAGAAGGAGCTATTTTTGAAGTTCACTAAGTAAGGAATGACAAAAATAATTCAGTCCTCTGCAGCATTAGCAAGAGTAGTGCAAATGTTCCTATACACTTTTTATGCTTCTGATATAATTAAATATAAAGCCATTCTTTCAATATCACTTCATGAATATTATCTAAAATAGGTCAGTAATAAATAATAAAAATGGTCATATAAATTATGTTCTCTCTTGCTCTGGTAGGTTTATACAGTTATAAATGTGAGATAATCTGGTGTTTATTATTACTAATATAAATTATTAATCTTCTTTAGTGACTATATTATCATATTCTTCAACTTTCTGCTTTTACAGATAATTAAGTAAAACATATGTGTTCAGACATATACATACAACATATACATACAACAACAATAACTATACATACAAATAGTCATTAACTATTTATACCATCATGAAAATGGATGAATGACATGGAAAATAAACATTTTAGTAAAATTGGTGCCAGTTCATTTATATTATTTTGATGTACTTTATCCTTTTACTCGGTCTTGCAGTTCCTTTAAATTTAAAGGAAAACAAATCCATAATTTTCCTGACCCCCACCTTACCAGACTCATCATCTGTGAGATAATCAGTACAAAATATCATTCCACAGCTTTCAGCATGGTCTCAAGTTGGGGATTGAATCGTGTTCCCCATGAAAGACATTCAAATCTATAGCCACAGTCCTGTGGATGTGAACCCACTTGTAAATAGTACCTTTGGATACATTATAATTAGTTAAGGTATGCATTCACTTGTGAATAGGATATTTGAATAGCCTATTTATATGTGGGCAAATTGAATTAAGGTGAGCTTCAATCTGTAATACTAGAGCCCTCATAAGGCAGAGGAAACTTGGACACAGTCAGTCAATAGAAGACAGAAGTCAGCAGAAACCAGAGCAGAAACAGATAGAGAAAAATTGTCATGTGAAGGCAGATTGCCAGACTGCTACATACTCCAGGAGAAAGCAATCCCTGCCAATTAATTTTTTTAGCCTCCAAAATCATGGGATGTCAAATTCTTATAGTTTAAGCAACCCATTGTATAATATTTGTCATAGCTGCTTTGGAAGACTAAGACATTTTGCAGCCAATTATAAAAATATATCCACTTATATAATATTACAAAAGGCTTCTAGACTTTTTACTTTTTATAAAAATTGGTAGTATGCTATATACTTCACTCTGCAATTTACTGTTTTTCATATATGGGTCAAATTTTTTTCTAGATTAATACAAAAACATCTAAGTTATTTAGTTATTAGTTGCAAAATATTCCACAGTATTATATGTAAATAACCATGTCTTAAGCTATTCTCCTTTTGATGTATGACATAATTAGTACTGAATTTTCTATGCTATTTCTTGTACTTATACCTTTTGTAATGGAGATTTTATCTTTGAAGAGAAGATTCCTAATTTGGGCACAATATGGAATGATATCTATTTAAATAAATAAAAATTATCAAGAAGTAATGAACTTCTTTCAAAAAAGCAAAGTAAATATTTGTAAATATTGCTCTACTTAGGCTATGCCAAAAAAGAGACAATACTTTCTGAAAGATAACTCCTTTGACATTATCATTTAGCCCACACATCTCATGATATAAAATGAGCAAGCACTTTATTTTAAAAACTTCAAAAATTAATTTGGCCTCATAAGAGAATGTTTTCTCAGAATTATTCATTCTTTAGTAATTCTAGGAGTTTTTATACAATAGGTAATACAATAAGATTTGTAGGATAATTTGTTCTCATTGTTTAAAGAGAAGAAAAGTGTTGATGTAGACAATGGCCATCACTCTGAGTTCAATACAAAGCTAGTGAAGATTTAGAGAACTAGATAAACATTGTGGTTTGTCTATCTTCAATAACGAAAAATGTTCATTTAACAATAGCTATTTTGACAATGGTCCTTAAATATGAGAATGTTTCACAGTTCAACAGACCACATCTTCTTACATATCTGAAAGTAGTATCTATTTTGTAATTTCCAGTGATTGTACTTACAGAATGGCAGTAACATAATATCACTTAAATAAATTAGGGTTTGCTATCACACTATGTCTGTTCAAACACAGACATGTATTAATATTATTATTTTTGTTTTATTTAAACATATCCATGAAAGAAAGTAGTTATTTTTCCCTATCAAGAAGTATTCTCTGTGTATAATGTATGTGTATATACTAACCCCAAGCATAATATATGTGTGTAAACATGTATATATGGTAAATGGTTATATGATACATTATATGTAATATTATATATTGTGTATTACATAATATGTATGCATTTTTTATTTCACATTTTGTAAAATATTGAAATATTTTTATCCTTGTATCTGTCAGTCAGGTAGGAAGCTTTTTGGGAACTGCCTGGCTGTCAAACTGGGGCAGTGAGTATGACTTCAGCTCTCTCCTCACCCTCTTCTCTCTACTGTCAATATCAGACTTTTTATAATGCTTTGTTCTCTCCTCTCTTCAGCATCTGTAGCAGTTTGATATTGTTTATGAATTCCAAAAATAGATATTGGATTGTGTTTGTAAACTGGTCTGTCCCTCTGGGTGTATTAGATTATATTAGATTCAGAGGCTTCACTTTTACTTTATTAAATCAAGATTAGGACTTTTAGTTGACCACATCATTAGGGTGTGCAGGGTTGAGTCCCCACCACCTTGGTGGGGATAAAACAGACTCTCACACGGAAGCAAAATCACAGAGAAGGAAAACACAGAGAGTTTAGTTTTCATGCTGGAGGCCCGGGGTGAGAGCCAAGCTGTTCATCTGATAGTTCACAGCTGGCCTTGTGGAGAGAGCAGAGCAGCTGAGCCTGGAAAGAGAACAGCCTCGGGAAGAAAGGTGAGCCTTATGCCTGCTTATAGCTGAGATCGGAAGAAGCTGGGACCATGTAGCCTTACAAGAAAGAAGGATGTCTGAAACCCCACAGACATGGCTCACCATTTTGCTTCAACATGTGGTTATTGACTTTAGGTGAGAAAGTACCTCTTATGTTACCTTGAGTTGGACTCTTTAGAGCCTTGTGACTGTAAACTTCTACCCCAAATAAATACCCTTTATAAAAGCCAACAGAGTTCTGGTACTTTGGCACCTCTTTGGCTGACTAATACAGAATTACTCCAACTTCTTTGCTTGCTGAGATAGTTTAGTAACTTTACATATTTCATTTTTATTTTGATATCCTCTGCAGTATAGCACTGTTTCTAGAAACTTAATTTAGCAACTTTAATACACATTTAATCTACCTTTGAACATTCTGATCTAGTTTTATATATCAAATGCAAAATTATTTCTTACCACCATTTCCTCTTCATCTTCCTCCATCTTGAAGCCTTACAGGTTGCTTACCATTTTTAAAGAAAATTTAAAGAAATCACTTCATATAAAGAACTGTTTATGAATAGAATATTTATATTATGGTTTTTTTGCTTCAAAGCACAGAACAAAAATACATGAAAAATTTCTGATTTCAATGCATTTTGTTTCTTTAAATTTTAAATTTATCCCATAATGTGAATAAACAGAAATAATACTCTATATTTTCTTAAGAAAGTGAATAGAATATAGGAAACATTCATTAATTTGAATTAATATTCTTTTAAAATCTGTGAACTTGTATTATGATTTACTTTTTATTCTCAGATTTCAGATTTTCTTAAAGACTTTTTTTTATCCTTGGAGTTGGAACTAAATCATATTTTGAACAAAACTGCATTTCCACTAACTTACTAGAATAGCTTTAGTGAAGGGATCCATCTATCAAATTGTGAAGAGAAGAAATAGCAAAAAATGTTCTCAAAATTTGAGTTTATGATCTCAGAGTGCATGTTACCCCTGGCATTAGTTGTAGCCAACTTTATCTCTCCACTATGTATAGTACTTTAAAGAATATTTTTGTGTGATAGCTCTTCTTGTAGTTAGTACCCAACAAAGAGTCTGAATATAGCTTCCTTAAAGTGGTGAGGTATTTTCTCATTTGTTTTCAGAACCATATCACAGAAAAGCAATATAACAAGAATTACACTACAAAAAACAATATAGCAAGAAGAAAGACGCTCATGAACTTTTATTTCTATAAAGACTTGTAATTTTCAGTATGAATTTTTGTGTAAATATAAAATTGGTAAACCATAATTAAAGCTCTATAGAGTATACCCATATTTAATTGAAAAATTTCTGATTTCAATCTGATTTTAGATATCATATGCAGTTAAAACTGGTATTGACCGATTTGGGGTAAGATGGAGATTCTTTGTGTACATGAGCTTTTCTAAGGTTGAAGAAGTACAAAAGAAACCTTTTTACGGATTTGGGTGTGGTTATAGTCTTAATTGCTGTAAACCACTGGTTTTCTCAGAGTATTACTCACTACCATACGGATGCTACGAAGAATATATCTGAAGCCTACCAGGGAAAAAAGGAGGAGAGAATGAATTGAGGTCCTGCTTTCCCCTTCAATAAAATTAGATTTTAGCTTTGAAGATTTTGTTCGAGGAAAAAAGTTCATCATTCAAAAGTTGGAAAACAACTGCTCTAGAGGACCTGTTAATCTCAAATGAGAGATCTCACTATGACCAATCCCAGTAAGAAACTGCATAAATTGGGTTAAGTTTCAAAAACCACTGGTTAGAAGTATACATCATTTGTTCTGAATATACTCAAAAGCTAAAGTGTTAATTTGCATTTTGGAGAGATGAATGAGCTTAACCTGTATGTAATTTATTTTTCCTGGGAAGTGATTACAAGATAATGACAATTAACTCTTTCTTGCAAGAGGATATTTAACAGTGTTATTTAGAAATTCTTCCTAGGAATATAATAGGACTAAGGCATTATATTTTCTGCTGAAAATGATTTAAGTCACTTCTTTCCAAAACACATAGAAATAATACATAGTGGACATCAAACCTTAATAAGAAAAAAGAAAGTAAAATATCTCGTTAATAATTTTAATTGATTAATGCAGAAATGAGAATGTTCTAAACATATTGATTAAGGCTTATTATCTATTTCTTTGTAAGAATGGAAAAAGGATATATCAGATCCAGCTGATAATTAATTTTATGTGTACACATAAGAAGCTGTAAATGACTCAAACTCTGGAATTTATTCAATCATTCTCAACAAATATTATGCTATTTTGTTAATTTTAAATCCCCCCCACAAAAAAGACTATATGGTATTAAAATGGACTAAGTTCATGTGATTATTGGAATTAAAATTTTCAAGCCTAGCATGGGATAAATAAGGTGAATAATTTACTCTGAAAATTTGGTCGAAATGAGGAACTGTTTGTTTGCAAGGAATCAAACTTTTAATGACTAGCACCATAGCAATATATAGACATTTTTGACTCTCCAATTATAAATTATGTTAAATTTCACAAGTATTATTGAAAACTATTATGCACATTACACAGAATCTGTCCTTAAGGGTAGTAACATGAAATACTATCTGAACAAATGCACAATTAATTCACTTTTACAATGCTTGTTTTTAGAGCATTATATTTCTTGTGGCACTGTACCAGGATTTAGAAAATATAATATTAAAAGACCAAATGTATTATATGCCAAGAGAGATCGTAACAGGAATCAGAGGGAAGAGAAATCATGTTTTGATTAGTTACTATAGGCTTTGTGACATTCATTTAGTACTTTCTATGTGCCGGATACTATTTAAGGCTTTGTATCTATTAGCTTACTAACATAATAACAACCTTGTGATTTAAGTACTTTTATTATCATCATTTGAAAGATAAATTCAGGCTAAAAAAGGCTAAGTTACATAAGTTATAGCTATTTAAGAGAATGAAGAGGGATTCAAAACCAGCAGTCTGGCTCCAGAGATCACTACATTTAACTGATACCTCTGTGTATAGTAGAAGAACTTTACGACAGAAGAGACAACATGAACAAATAAGAAAACCATGTGTGTATCTAAGGAATATTAAATGGTCCTGCCATGGAGATATAGTTTGTACTGACCCAGATTCTTTGGTTGCAGGCAACAAAGCCAACTCTTGCTAACTTAAGAAAGATTTTTGTTTCTTTTGGTAAGGCTATTAGATTGTTCAGAGAGTTGATAGAAAACTTTGAGAAGGAGATTCAGAAATGAGCAGCAATCAGGGTAGCTGCAATAATGAATAAGCTCTACCAGATTTTCCTTCCTGGCATCACTCAATAAAGATACAGAGTATTGGACTTTGACTGTAAACACTTAGTGAGATAAGCTATAAGGTCTAAAAGAACTGTAAATAAAATTTGCACTTAATAGTGGTATTGATTGTGTAATTATTTAACAGGACTATAAGATGGAGAAAATGTGTAAGTGTATTGAATATATTTAGAACTAGGTTCTCATTGTGGGAGATGAGAGGTACAAATACTGAATGTTGGAAAGTTAGGAAAAACTCAGAATGTTGGATTTGAATTGGTATCAGTATGAACCCATGTTTTAATTTCCTAGCTCTACTCACTGAAAGAGCTGTATAAGAGGCATAAATTTCCGTATATGTAAATTTCCTGCAGTTAAAAAAATTAAAAATCTAAATTTTCACATTCCTAATAGACTCTTGACTCCCAGGTCACTTTTCACTTTGTTAAACTTATGTGGCAAAATCTCAATATTGATTAAATTTAATTCTCTGCCTTCATGCTTATACCATGCTTTCTAAACAATGCTGGAGAAAAATATACAATCACACTGTTAAGTCTGATTAAATTCTTTTAAGTTAATGCGGCCTGGTAATCATAATATATGTCTCTAGTCGTTACCATCTCCTCCACCTGCTCCTTGTCCTTTTCATCCTTTTCTTCGTCCGACTTCTTCTTTTGTAAAAACTCATGCCGTGTTTTAAAGGGCATCTTCTTCTACATTCAATTTTATAAAGGGTTTATTTTAATTCACAAGAACCTAAAAATAGAAAAAGAAATTCAAATCCTCAGAGACATTTGTGTTTCACAACCACTTTACCTATGACGAATATGAATGCTTTTTCTATCATCGTGGTTATTTTAAAAAGTGTTTCCAAGTTAATCATTTGCTTTTCTCAATTTAAATATAGTACAATGTACTGATCTTCACTTTGGGATTTTTTCCTACAGATTTGTAGTGTACAAATTCCATTTTATATGCAGAGTTTAAGTACATGTTCATGCATATTTTCCTCTAAATATTTTGATTTCAATTTTTACATTGAATTCATTCTTAAATGGAAACTTTTTGTAATTGGCTTGATCTTTATCTAAATCTAAATTCAGGTCTGTTCAGCTATCCATTATATTTTCCTTCTATCAATATATTATATATTTTTACAATCACTGCCTAGTCTTTTATTATATATTTGAGTTTTATGTGGTCTTATATCTATTTCAGGGTTATTAACTTTAAATTTATCTGTCTATATAAATATCTGCCTATATAAATATAACACTAAATTATTGTATTTATTAATATTTCCTAGCATATTTTCTTCTAATTTTTCTTCCCTTACAAAATATCCTTAGCTGTACCCACATGGTTATTTTTTTCAGATTCATTATAGAATAAATAAATCAATTTTTGTTGGATTGTATTTGCATTTAATTTATAAAGCACTTTGGCAAGAATTGGCATGCTTATTTTTTCTCTCCTAGTACTTTCATGTTTGCTGTTGGTTCCCTTTCATAATGCTAGTGATGGAAGGAAGGTTGATGGATTTACTTTTAAAATCAGCTTGTCAGCTTAGCAGTTATTCTCCTTGGGAGGCCTTTTCTTGTAGAAGTAGAATTGGTCTCTTCCCATTGCCAAATTTTCTGACTCTGTGAATCAAGAATATGAGATGGTAAAGCCCTTGATGCACCTCTTCCCTTCACTGCCAGTCAGGACTGGAACCCGCCAGCTGCAATACGCCACTAGGGCTACTGTCTCTGACTCTGCCAGCCTGAGGATTTTCATGGCATTTCAATTTCTGTGCAGTTATGGAAGGGAAAGAGTGGAGTTGGTGTAGGGATTGGAGCATAATTAACAATCCCTAGAAAAGTTAAAGGGATGACTTCAGTTTTTTCACTTTTCCTTTTGAGAATTACTTGGATTTCTGAGCCCTGAGGTAAGGGACCAAATTCTTTAAATTTCATCTTCCTTAGGAAGTTAAGCATGGAAAACTTTTGTGCTTTCCTCCTAGCTTTTTTAAAATTTCAAATGCATTGACTTACGGGTGGGGAATCTCCAAAATTCTGGTAATTCTCTCTCAGTCCTACTTTTTTGTAAAATTTTGAGATTCTGTCTTTATCCTATGTCTTGCTAAGTATTTTACTTAAAAGGAGAAAAAGACTAAGTAGGTATATTAGGCAGATGTTTTAGTTTGTTGTTGTTCCACTATCTACAAATAGTTTAATTCCAGTAATAATGCATTCTTTATGCTCCTTAGGTAGGTACCACAATTATTCTGAGGACTATTTTTAAGGATTCTTTTTAAATGTTGAACTAGAAATAATTGATGTTTTTCACATGAACTTAACCACTTAGATGAAGCTTCTAATTAGAAAGCCTGGAGTTCTAGACAGTAGTCATTACTAGCTGTGTGATCTGAGACAAGCAATTTAGGTTCTGTGACCTTCAGCTTACCTAAAATAAAAAAAATCTAAAAAAATTGCATAATAAACATATTTCAGTTCATTGTAAAGAATACATAGAATATTAGTTATTTAACTATAAGCAATAAAGAATGGTAAAATTGTTACATTTTATTTTGACCATTTCTATTTTATAGCTTTTAATACATGCAAAAAAGAAAACTTACATGTTGTTTAATGTATACCTGTTCCCATGTAAGGATTCTTTTTAAAATAAAATATTCAAAAACCAATATTTCTTTTATTCTGTGAATTTTCAGTGTCCTTTATCAGAAAATTGATACCTTGAAAGTTAGATGACTTCAGGGAGGTGTTAGTCAATGATTATTCAGCAGTTTTTGGAAAGATGTGATAAACTATGAAAATAGCTATTTTTCAACAACAACAAAAAATCACCACTGAATTAATTATTGCCAAATTAACTAATGAAATGTGATTGTGACTTTCTCTTCCACTGCACTTCTTTCAAAAGGCAGGAATCTCAGACAGAGCTAAAATTTATAAAGCAGAAAACCAAGATTTAGACATTTTGTAGAAGAAATGGTTAATTTTACATGAATAAATGTGATTAGTCAATTAGCTTTCAGTTCCTTTTGCACTACATAAATGTATTAGAATTTTAATGTGAACCAATAACCAAGCTAACTGAACATTAAACTATTAAAAATTGAGTTATAGTTTATTCTTTGAAGAATTATTATTGAAATTAAATAAATTTTGAGGAACATTACCTTGGACATATCAAAATAAAAATGTTCACACAATTATTTTTATTATAATCTTCATAACCTGAAATAATTTATTTAAAGGGGGTTGTAATAAGCTTGGAAGAGTTGGTGATAGATTACAGAAAAATCTGAATGAAAAGCAATGGACCCTAAACCAGGAAAACAGTAATTGATATGGAGTTTTTGGGGACAGTGTGTAGGAAATAGATTGAAAAGCTATTGAGAAGACAGAAATAACAAGCTGTAGCAACTTCCCCATAAGAGCTTACTGGTTAAATGCACAGTTTTAAATATAAACTTCCTCAGGTATATTTTGACTTTCTTATTAGTTGTGTACCTCTGGGTAAATTGCTCCCTTTGCTGCAATTTCTTAATCTCCATAAAGAAGGCATTACTATTATTTGCCTCATAAACTTGTTATATTAAAGGAGCTTGTATATTTATGTCAAATAGATCTTGTGTTTGAAATGTGTTTAGGGCTCAATATTAGCTATATTCTTGATTTAATAAAGGAGTAAGAGATCAGAAAGAATTCCAAAAGAAAAAGAAAAATTTGATCCAAATTTAATTTTAAGCATAGATAAATTCTCTCCCTCAAAAATTGGATGCTATCCACATAGACTATGGATTTATTCCATAGTTACTTAATCACCATGCAGTGCCCATATTTTTATATATGCATTCATATATACATAATGATTATAATGCAAAATAAGAGTGAGATGGTATTATATTATTCCTAATATTAGGGATAACATTTTTATGTGTTAATGTAAGAGTAATATTATTGCTCTCCTCAATTAATGACCCTTTAATTTTAGGGACCAGACCTTTTTCCCCCCTATCATTTCCATTTAATATTCTTTTCTCCTCTCTAGAAAAGACACGTCTTCTTCCTTTATTTTTCTTCTTAGGATACCAAATATTCCTTCCCTGCCATAGAATGCTATAATTTGAACTTTTTGCAAAGTTCTTTCTCCTGGAGAAGGCTATGGCAGTGTTTCACAATGATTACTCTTTCTCTTCCTTGGCCACCACTGGAAGGGGATCTTTCTTGATCTCCTTGGAACACCTGGTGGG
Organism: Chaetophractus vellerosus; assembly: GCA_004027955.1. Classification (NCBI taxonomy): domain Eukaryota; kingdom Metazoa; phylum Chordata; class Mammalia; order Cingulata; family Chlamyphoridae; genus Chaetophractus; species Chaetophractus vellerosus. The sequence continues at coordinate 18,769 of PVKH010003747.1, forward strand.
GTCATGAAAGTATTGAAAGTGTAGGTTCCCTATAAGATTGCAGCCCAAGGAACGTCTCACTCTTATGCTAGTACATACTTAGCCTGTATCAGTTCATAAAAATTACCACTTAAGAATTTTTACCAGTTTATGGCTCACCAAGCTTCTACTCCAGGAAAACAAATCTTGATTGTTGGATCTCTCTGGATGAATCTCTCCCTCCAGTGTTTGAGGTGGTATTTCCCCTATGACTTTAGTTTTCTGATGGACCCGAGCAAAGTCATCGATTTTCACTTTGTCCAGTTTGTTCTTGTGAGGATGGAAAGGAAGACTTCCAAAAACCTTATATGTCAGAGCTGAAACTAGAATTCTTCTAATGGATTTTTGGAACATATTTTTCATATATTTCTGCCATGTTTTTTTCTTTCAAAGTAATGCTTCATGCTATGTATTGTTTTTCAAGAAATACATATATATATATATATATATACATATGTATGCACCTTAATATTGAAGTAGTTTATAGTCTATTCAATAGAACATTGTCATGTGCTAAAAAGATTAAGTGAAATTAGAATAGACTACATTTAATATAGTATTATTAAAAATCAAGCAAGTCTTTCAGAAAATAAATGTTTATTTGCATAAATTTGGAAAGGAAATAGCAAAGGCACTGTATATTTTAGCACTTTGTTATAATTGCCAGGCAAGGAAGGAAGTGAGATAGGTCACAACTGCTTAGTGAGAAATACAAGGAGAGTTTGCAGATATGGTAGTCCAGATCAAGGAAATGAGGTTATATTATTTGTATAACATTTTTTGAGGGTGGTACTAAGTTTTATTGGCTGTGCCTTACTTAGTACCAGTGCTGGGGCTTGCCTATGCTGCTCTTGATGTATAAAGCTGGACATTCTGCCAATTCTTGAGCAATGACAACAGGAAGTTAACAACCAGGTGAAGTCACATGCCATCTTCTCATGGCCAACAGCCATGGCTAGACTTCACCTCATTGATGTGGTCACTATATTCTCATTGTCATTCAGCAGGGAGGGGATCTTGTCAGCCTTATGCAGGCTTGGGCCCAGGATTCTTGGAATCTGCTTGATCAGGGACTTAGAGACCAAAAGAATGTAATACTTCTTGGCCAGCTTCTTCTTACTGAGTTTCTTCAGCACCTCAATGTCTACTTCAGGGATAACCACAGCCTTGTTCTTGTCATAGTTCTGCTGGTCCCCAAAGATATGCTCAGAGAACTTGGGTGGGGAGTAGACTAAAGTCTGATGGTGCCTGAAAACATTTGTCCTTCTAAGAGTCATAGTCCTTCAGAGAGTCATAGTTCTTCAAGCTTATCTTCAGCTTTACCACTTGCAAAAGTTCCAGTGCTTGCTCTGGTTCCCAGGCAGGACTTCCCACACCATCTTGCAATAGGTGTCAAGAAAGACCTTGCCACTTATGGTCCCAAGCACCTCAGGAACTAAAAAAAAGAACTGGATGACATTTTGAAAAAAAAACTATCAAGTGGAAGGGTGCAAGACATAATTACATAAAGGAACAAGAGTGCTAAGAGCAAGGCAAGGTCTATATTTTAAAAGTTTGTAATGGCCAAGAGAAAATTATACCAAGTATTGGTGTATAAAGACCATAGAAGAACCAATGCTTCCAAAATGGCCCATTTGCTAAGCCCTCTTATCTGTGTCTCATGATCATTAGATGTGTTCAACACACAAGCACACCCTTTCAAAATAAGAAATATCTACTTATGAATATAAGGAATATTTTTTACTTTAAAAAATTTGATTTGATTTCAGTGTTTTAATTTTAGATTTGGAAATTATAACTCCTAATCTACTAATTAATAGCATTTAATTACTAAGCTTTGTATATTTAGAATTCTTCAGGCAGAAGCAGTATTATTTTTATATTTATTATACTTTATATGTATTTTGTATTATAAATTGATTCTTTAATAGTAAATTAATTTTTTCTATATTTCCTCATATAGTATGCTATTTCTAGCCATTGGTATCCAGAAAATATTGCTTGTAAAGCAAAATACTAGATTTGAACAAGGCAGGTGTGCAAGCAAGATTTTTCCTCTTATCTCCCAAGTTATTTAAAGATACTCCAAAAAATGTTGTCCAGGAATTATTTCCTTCCAGTCAACCTAGAAGGAGGTATAACACACTCCAGGGTTTTATTACCCCACAGAACCTTTGAACAACTATCAAAAGCTGGCAGAGTCAGCTTCCTTATAGCTCCAGAAAACAGTTAAAAACAGTAACTGGGTGAGTGCTGAATCAAGAAAATGAAGCATAAAACTGGTAGGAGGAACTCATGGTGCTGATGCTGGCCCCTTCCCCACCTGCCTCCAGCACCAGCCTGGTAAGGAGCTGGGTGCATTCTCGTTTTGGATCCCTGACCCTGCTCTTGAGGGAGGAGAGTAACCTCCATGAGCATACTAATGTGCCTATATGTTGGTGCCATTTTATCTGGTGGCCACCTCAAAAACTAAACCAAGCCACTCTTCTCTGACTCACTCTCCTAGAACTAGCCATACAGGCAGAAGCAGCTTGCAGATAGCTAAAGCAGTGTAAGAAACAATTAAATCAAAGAGGACTGGGGCAACAGATTAACTGCTTTAAGACATACAATAGTGCATCCTATTCCAATAGGGAGAGAAAGTCCATTTCATAGGGAGTAGAGTGGGCGTTTGAATTTCTATAGACAGGAGAATTCCTAAGACCATCAGCACAAACCCATGACAATACAACTCATGACAAGGGTCATAAAAGCAAAGAGGACCCCTGCTTTCAACTCAAGCTGTTCTGCTTGGTAGAAGGGCTAGAAATCTGAAGGTGAGCATGAACAAACATAGAGCAATTTGCAAAGACTGTAAAAGGTGTTTTATGTATTGGTTTGTTTGGTTTTGTAAGCTCCTTGTACTGAAGGGAAACTCTATCATATCACTAGATGGATATAAACTTAAGAAACAGAAAACTCAGGGATTACATGCCAGTTTAACACTTCAAAATATTAAAACATACAGGGTATAACAAAAGATTACAAAACAAAGACAACAAAGTAACAGGAAATCATAGCTCATCTGAAGAAACAAGATAAAACTCCAGAAACAATGAACAAAGAAAACCACACTTTGACACATCAAAGACTAAAAAAAAAAATTCTTCAATATGCTCAAATAGGTAAAGGAAAACATGGAGAGAGAAAGATATCAGGAAAGTGGAGAATGAGAAATATTAGAATCCCAATAAAGAGATCAAAATTTTGATAGAAATTTTAAAAAGGAATCAAACAGTAATAATGAAGGTGGAGACCACTGTAAGTGAAATAAAAATTCCCTAGTTTTTTTTTTTTTTCCCCGCCATCTACCTATCTATCTGTTTTAGTCAGCCACAGGGGTGCCAAAGTCCACGTGTTGGAGCAAGACAGCTGCTGACGTCTCCAGTGTTCAGGCTTCTGGGTTCCTCTGTTCCTGGGGCTGCGTTTCTCTCCAGGCTTAGCTTCTGTCTCCTCCACAAGTTCAGCTGTAGACGATGAGGCTCTCTATGCTTTTGCATCTCTCCACAAGGCCAGCTGTAGACTATCGGGTGAACACTTCTCTCCAACATCAGAACTGCTTCTCAAATCTGCTTCTCCAAATCCCTGCTTCTTACATCTGCTGCCTAGCCTTTATACTTGAGACCACACCCACCGAGGGGCGAGGCCCAATGCCCTCCTGATGTGGCCCAGTTAATGCCCTCATCATAAACCAATCATGCCCAGATGAACAGATCAGTTTACAAGCATAATCCAATTTATATTTTTGGAATTCATAATTACATAAAACTCAAACCATTACACTATCCATCCACCTATCTATCAATATACATTTTTAAAAATAAACCAATTTTATTGATATATATTAATGAAGCATGCAATTCCAGCAAAGTGTACAATCAATGGTGTTTGATATAATCACATAGCTGTGCATTAATCACTTCAAACATTATTAGAACATTTTCATTACTTCAATAGTAATATTAAACAAAAACCAGATGAACAAACAAACAAGAAAATTCCTCACCTCTCAATCTCTCTATGCTTCCATCACTGTACATTGCTACTGTTTCTGGTTATTCTATCCAAAGTGTATAATCAATGGCTTTTAGTATAATCACAATATTGTACATTCATCATCTAAAAAATTTTACAAGAATTTCATTACTCCAAAAATAAACACTCCACACCCCTTAGCATTCCTTCCTCAGAACTACATAACCACTAATCTCATTTCATCTCTATAAATTGATTTATATTTATATTTTGTATAAAAGGAATTATACAATATGTAGTACTCTATGTCTGGTCTCCTTCACTTAGTATAATGTTGGGTTTTTCTTGGTCTGATATTAACATTTTGTAGTATTTACTTGTTCAATTTCAAAGAAAAAAATGGTCTTATATATGCAATTCTACCCATATTCATATGTTTCATAATATATTTATATTTCACATAATATATTTAGTTCATAATAGGGCAATCATACAGTATTTGTCCTTTTGTGTCTGGTTTGCTTCACTCAACATAATGTCCTCCAGGTTCACCCATGTTGTCACATATTTCATGACTTCATTTCTTCTTACTGCTGCATAATATCGCATCCTGTGTATACTTCACAATTTGTTTATCCATGCATCAGTTGATGGACACCTGGGTTGTTTCCAACTATTGGCTACTGTGAATAACACTGCTATGATCATCAGTGTCACTATTTGTGTCACTGCTTTCAGTTTTTCTGGGTGTATACCTAGCAGTGGTATTTCTGGGTCCCATGGCAAGTCTATATTCAACTTCCTTAGGAAGTGCCAAACAGTCCGCCATGGTGCCTGTACCATTCTACATTCTCACCAACAGTGAAGAAGTGTTCCTATCTCTCAACATCCTCTCCAACATTTACAGTTTTCTGACTTTTTAATAGTGGCTGGTCTAATAGGTGTGAAATGATATCTCATAGTAGTTTTGACTTGCATTTATCTAATCACTAGTGATGTTGAAGACTTTTTCATGTGTTTCTTTGCCATTTATATATTTCTTCTTTGGACAATTGTCTTTTCAGATCTTTTGCCCATTTTTAAATCAGATACATTGTCTTTTTATTGTTGTATGATCTCCTAATATAACATGGATACTAAACCTTTATCAGATATGTGATTGCCAAATATTTTCTCCCACTGAGTTGCCTGCCTTTCACCTGTTTGACAGTCCTTTTTTTCAAGATTTATTTTTAAATTTATTTATATATCCCCCCCCTTGCTGTTTGTGCTTACTGTGTTCATCTTGCTTTTGTGTTTTTTCTGTGTCATCTTGTCTCCCCCTGGTGCGGCATCCCGCTGAGTCAGCTCACCACACGGCAGCTTGCCTGCTTTGCAGTGGATTTGCCTGCTCCCCAGAGGTTTGCCTTCTCAAGGAGGCCCCGGGAACCGAACCCAGGCCTCCCATGTGGTAAACCAGAGCCCTACCAATTGAGCCACAGCTGGTTCCCTGACAAAGTCCTTTGAAGTGCAAAACTTTTTACTTTTGAGGAGGTTCCATTTATCTATTTTCTTTTTGGAATTTTTTTGATTAATTAATATTTTTAAAGATATATAGATTACATAAATGTTACACAA
>PVKH010003748.1:0-24421 GCA_004027955.1 Chaetophractus vellerosus
ATATGCTTAGGTGACTGAGCTCCCTCCTACTACATGGGAGGTCCTGGGTTCAGTTCCCGGTGCCTCCTGGAGAAGATGAGCAAGACATTGAGCAAGACAGCAAGCTGGTGTGACAGGCAGGCATGGAGAGCTGATGTAGCAAGTTGACACAACGAGGAGCACAAAGAGAACAGAAAATGAGAGACACAACAAAGCAGGCAGCTGAGATGACTCAAACAATTGAGCACCTCTCTCCCACATGGGAGGTCCTGGGTTCGGTTCCCAGTGCCTCCTAAAGAGAAGATGAGCAGACACAGAGAGCACACAGAGAATGGACACAGAGAGCAGACAACGAGTGCAAACAATGAGGGGCTCGGGGAATAAATAAATAAAACAAATCTTTAAAAACAAACAAACAAAAAACAAAGATATTAATTTTTTAAAAAGTAAATGGAAAGGTTTCTACTTTAAATTTTGCTGTCCAGGTTCAGGGCCTGTGGACTTAAAACTCATTTGGGAAGAACTTCCCATCAGGAGCAATTTATTGTCACAGAATTATTCCCATAACCTGACAGAAATAATTCTGACTCTGCATACTTTCCCAAGTCTCAGCTATTGATGTCAGAAGCATTCTCAGTTTGTTCTAAAATTTAGAAATATACATCATAGCACTTCCATTCCCCTGGCCTTGCCTAAAGCTTCTTTATTTCCCTTAGGATTTTCTTTTGCATATTTAAACTTTAAATTCACCTTTCCACTTCACCTTAGTCACCATCTTCTTCGTTTCCTATTACTTAACTCAATGGGCCACTGCAATAACACATCCTCTGCTTGTCTTGTAAAACCTTTTGTTTGCCTCCCATTAATCTGAACGCTAGGTTCCAAATCTTTAATATAGCCAAACTGGCCCTGCATCATTGTATTCAGCTTTGTTCCCTATATTTAGAGAAAAGGACATCCATTTCTCTTTCTTTGCTAATTGATGAAGTTACCCATTGCATGGTGTCTAAAGCCACACTCTGATTTCCTGAAAACTTCAGCGATATACTGGATTTATCCAATATCTACAGGATATCCATGGTTGAGTCATTTTTTGCAGCCTTGTGTAGCTACCAGGTGCAGTTATACAGCAAGTGGAGAGAGTTCTAGTGTTAGATTTAAACATGGTTGGGTATGAGGAAGAGGGTGTGCTATACTTTTACATATGGATTTTGTTTTATTCCTCTGAAAAAAAAAATAAAATGATAGGCATTTGGAAAAATTTATTTTTAATATGAAATGAAATAAATCATTTTGATTATAAAAGTATTTTATTATGTATTTAATGTATGAATTTAAATTTAGGATGTATTTAGATATTGTGTGAACATAATATCAACAGTATTTTACTCTTCAGATGATGCTGAGACTTCTGCTCCCAGTTTTTGGGCAACATAACTAAGACTGGATTGAATCAGACACAAAATATTAGGTATGTCCTTAACTTCAAATTAATTGAATTACTGTCCAGCCTTTACCATTTCAGAAGTTTTGGAGGACAATATCAAAGAGCTGTTAACAAATATCTTGAGATATTTATTTGCTTAAATCAGTGGTTCCCAAATTGAAATATACTATGGATGAGAAGTAGAGATGTAGCTATGCTGAAATAAGAACAGTCTTTTAGTCTTCTGGTCAAATATTCATTAGTTTGTTTTATTTATTTATACATTCACAACATAATTATTAAGCAACACCTTAGTGCCAGGAATTTTGTGAAGCACCAAGGATACAGTGGTGAACCAGAAAGGACTAGTGTCTGCCAAAGTGATCATTTCAGCTCAGCAGAGGACTTCACAGAAAGAGAGTATGTCATTCTTTAATAACTGTTTATCAACCCCATTTTGATCAAATGAATAAAAGAGAAAACTGAGAGGAGAGATGGTCAAAAAGCACTCATTCCTCTACATATTTTTCCTCTAAAACCAATCATACCTCTAAGGAGAAGGATTGCAATAATTTTATCAAGTTAAAAGGATGCTGGCGCCTAGGTTATGAGAAAAAGTTGTATTTAGTCAAATGACCAGAAAGCATTCTGTGCTTACATCTATTTTTCTGTTTACATTTATGTCTCGTATATGGTCTTTAAACTCTTTGAGAGTAAGGGCTATTGCATTTGCTGTGATAAAATATTACTAGTAATAGGTAGCTGTGTAGCAAATAAATTATTTTTGTCCAAAATGACAGGGAAAATTGTAGGCACAGTGGAAATATTTGTACCTGGGGCAAATTAAAAGAAGACAAAACCCCAATATGTTGATTCAAAGGGCTTGAGCCTAACAGGAAAATCCTTTGTGTGTACTATCTGGGAAACAGAACACTTAGAGTAAGTGGGATTACAGCAGGGGGTGTGTGGGAGGCTGAACCCAGAAAGAGGAGCGTCTGAAACGTAGCCACAGGGTCCCATTTTTATGAGTTTGTAATCTCCATTGTAGGCAGGGATAAAACCCGCCAACTTGGCGGTATGATCAGCCAACTTGGACAGATGTTCAGAAGACACCACTGATTAAAGGGTACTTGTTTAGCTGAAAAGTTAATTCACTTTGATAGATGAGTGCTTCACTGCAAATGAAAACTTCATTTTGCTTTATATTAACACCTTCCCTAGATAATATGAAACTAACTAAAATTGATGTTATTATTTTTTTCTGGAATATTTTCATCAATTCACAAAGCAATTTTAATTGTAAATGCTCTTTTAATGCCATTTTCCTAGAAGAGGAAAGAATAAATTAAAATTTATATTTTTATAGAATTTAGAATAATTAATTCTGATCCATCTTTCTAAATTTTAAGTTCTAGTACTTTAGGAAACACATGCAATTGTAAAATAAGTCTAATGTTTATTTTAATCCCCAGAATGACTTAATGACCAGGATATCCAAAAATTTCTTTACATTTTGTTAATTATGTTAATTCTGATGTGTAAATATAAAGTGGGCTTTGGATCATAATTTTATTGTAAATTAGAATCTGGGCTTCATTAGCATAATTGTCTACTTTTTAAAAAAGTTCAATCTACATTTTATTTAGTGTTGCCAAAAAATAGTTACTTTAACAGCAAACAGAAACTCCAATGGACAAATAACTTTTTATGTGTCAGATAAAATTGAAACAAAAGTGAAAGATTAAATAAAGAAAAATAGGTCAATGTATAATTTGGGGTACAGAGGCATGTTAATTTAACATTAAACTCAAAGTTAATATTAGACAATTTATCTAAACTTGGTGGAAATATCACTATATAAGTCTGGTTTTAGAGTTTATTTTTATTTATGGTCAACTGATATTTCCCACTAATAAAGTGATAATAACAATAACAGAAGAAACCAGAAGAGATAATTCTCTATCATGCAAACCTAAGAACACGTGGTGTTTGCGGAAACAGCGAAATAATTTTTCCATTTACTTACATGGTTTCATATGTCCTAAGTATTTCTTCTTACACTTCTCTTTCCTTTTTCTTATCATACCCAGAAGTGCTAGGGCACTGCACTATGAAATCAGGCATGCTGGATGCTGTGCCTCACTGCCTTGATCTCCCTTCTGGACTATGGATTTATTCCTGTAGCTGCTGGAAATTCTGCGATCAGAAAGCCCTCATCTGTCAGCCTGGTTCAGTTATTGCCTTGACTGAAAACAGCTGCCTAGACCAAGTCACACCCTCTTCCCAGGACAAGCATACTCGTGACTGGCCAAGGAAAAAGGATAAAGCCTTTGCCCTCTCCCAACTCTGGACGGCATTGAGGATCATCCATCTCAATCTGTTACATTGGAATCAGCAGAGGGTCTCCATCACAGCCAAATTTCTCTCTCTACCCACTTCTGTGTTCTTCCCCTCATTCGCACAAGTTTGATCCCTACGGAACACCCTAATAAAGGTCCTGCACCCTGATCACAGTCTCAGAATCTGCTTGTCAGGGAATCTGACCTGTGTTTTCATATATCTTTACAAATATGATCCATTTTATTATATAAATGCATACATATACATAAGAGACGACAGTCTAATCTCATCAAATCTTTATTCTCTCCTTTATTCAACACATCACAAGAAACCCCAAGTTGACCAGTAATTCCTCTTCATCATAAATTTTGTGCATTCGTACATTTCGCATGTTAGCCATATGTCTCTAAGTCTTGCAAACCCTTCCAATGAATCGCTTTTTAACAAATCGACCATTGTTAGCAAAATTCACTATATTCTCAAATTTCTTTCTCAATGGTTATTTCAACTCTGACTGAAAATCTGGTTCTCCCCTAAAGATCTCCTTCCCCTAGAGTTCTTTCTAAAAGAAGCTGTCTTCTCTTAATACCATAGATGATCTCCTTGCTGGTCTTGCTCGTTTCTAAATAATTGTCCTTTATTTCTAACTGCACCCCCAGATTGAAAACTTGTCCCATGAGACCTCTTGTCATCCAACTTTGTTGCAGTCCTAAAAATAAATCCTAGGTCATTACTTCTAATTGTTCTAAGTTATTATTAACCGGTTCACTATTACTCTCTTAAAAAAAAAAAAACTCCTGCCATAATTTTGCTTACTTTAATATCCTAATTGATCCTTTCCATAATCTAACCTCTTAATTCATTGACCATTTCACATCCAATGGTCTTGTCCATGACATTTCTCTGCCAGCCAATTCCCTTGCTATCCTATAGATCTAGTAATTGGTCATTACCAATAACTATACCCCTTTCAATTTCAAGCATTATCTTCCTGTCTCCCCAACCAAAGCCACTTGTTTTTCTAACCATTCTCCCTGTTACCTTAATTTCAACAATTATTTGACCACACAGGAGACTAAATGTATTGAAACTGTTAGATTTTCTTTTCTCTGTCCCTCAAGTCCATCCCCTATATTTCAGGTGATTAACACAGTTTCAAATAAGTATGTAAAATGTGATATATTTGACAACAAAGAAAACAAAAATATTAAAGAAACCAAGGTTTACAGTGATACAGGGGATCTGCATTTTAGAGCTACATCTTTTATTTTCTCAATAGCAAATTAACTCCCTAAGTGTGTGGAGCAGAAGTTCCACAAGGTTGGGGAGTTGGGACAGTGGTGATGAGAAAAGTTTATCTCTGGGGACTGTGATTGGTTTTATCTACTAACAAGTGCATCTGCACTATTACAATTATGTTGTTTGTTATGAACTTCACAAAAATGATTATAACTCTAAACAGTACACAAAATATTTTCTATATGTTTGTTATACATCGCTATGTACACGCACAGTTATCCTATGCCATCAAATAAACTGTGGCATGGAGGACAATACTATTTCATTTCCTTAGATCATTCTTTCTCCCATTGTCCTAGATGATATTTTATGCCTCCTCTGTTCTCACACCTCCAACCCCCTGCCATATTTTCAATTTCAATTTTCAATTTCCTGCTCCAAAAGTTGTATCTTCTCTCTATGTACAGCTCTAGCTACTATCCCATCTTTCTGCTCCCCTTCAGAAGAAAGCCATTAAAGAGTTAAATTATAATTGGGCCCTCCACATTCACTCTTCAAATTCAATTTTGAAACCATAGTTTGATTGGCCCATCCTGCATATTTCACTAGGCCTCTATGGCACCACACATTCTTGTTTCATCTCTTATTCCACTGACTACCATTCCTGAATCTCCTTTCTTGGTGCTGCCTCATTTTCTTGCCAATAAACTCAAGTGTCCTAGGATTCAGACCTCTTCTTTCATATATCTATCCATAATCAGTCTCGAGGCTTCAAACACTATCTATACGCTGATGATTCCCAAATGTTTATCTCAAGGCCCTATTTTCCCTGGACCTCAGACTCATACTTCTTACTTCCTATTCAACATATGTATTTTGAAAATCCTAAGTCAATATATCGAAAACTGAAGTCTTGATTTCTATGTTCCTATAGGCAACAAAGCTGCTCATTCGGCTCTCTACAATAAACAGGAAATCTGTTCTTTAATTGTGCAGCCAAAAATGTCTGGAGTGATGCTTGCTTTCTCATACCATGTATCTATTAAACAAATAAATTGAGTTTTATTTTCAAAATATTTCCAGGCTCTAACTGCTTCTCACCATCACCATCATTGTCTGACATCCCCATTATTACAATTGCCTTGTAAAGGGTCCCTCTGCCCTGAACTTTTGTTTCTATAATTATTCACCACACAGCAACTGAGGTCTTCCATTCCATTAAAAAATAATCAAGCAAAACAATTTCACTCCTCCATTTAATATCTTCCCATGGTTTTCCATCATACTCAGAATGAATTCTAAATATCATGAGCAATATTAAACTATTGATGATATGTAATTATCACCAAGTCTAAGAAAGTCTCTCCTAGCTTTTACCCTATCACCCTTCTCTTCTGACACTGGCCTCACTACCCTGCCTTTCTAACCGGATTAAAGAACACTACCTACTGCCCATCTCAGGAAACTTGCTCTGACTCTTGTCTCTGCCTTGAATGCCCCTCTCCAAATGCGTACAGAGTTACTTGCTTTCTCCAGAGCTCTGCTCAAATATCTTCCTGAGCACCCTCCAAACTTCTACCTTCTCCACCCCGGGCATTCCATCCCTTTCTTACAGCTGTATGTTTTCATAACACTTACCACTTGGCTATATATATATGTATATATCCTGTTTATTAGATTGATGTCTGTTTCCTTCCTCTGGAATACATTTAAGCCCATTTAAACCATCTTTATTCAGGTGATTTTTTTTATCAGTTTACAATCCATGAGGTTCATCAATACTGCTGCAAGAGACAAATTCCAAACTTAGTAGACCAACTTTTTTTTTTCTGAGCACCTACAATATGGAAGGCATGATGCCATATTTATAATCCTATAAAACAGGATATTTAACCCCTTTTGACAGAGGAAGAAGATGTTGTTTTGTAAAAGTGACCAACTATCCTAATCCAAGGGCCACTCTCTTGATTTGAAGTCCTTTATATTTCTGCAATACCTGTTATGGGTTGAACTGTGTTCCCCTAAAATTTTTGTTCAAGTCCTAACCGCTGGTCCTGTGAATGTGAGCTTACTTGGAAATAGCATCTTTGAAGATGTTATTACTGAAAATGAAGTCACACTGGAGTTGAGTGGACCCTACTCCAATATTACTAGAAATTGAACTCAGACAGTCTGACAGATGGGTAACATGTTGAGTAAGGGAGACAGAGCAGCTCAAGGATTTCTGGCCAACATCAAGCCAGGAGTAAGGCATGAGGCAGATTTTTCCCTACAGACTTCAGAAGGAGCATGTCCCTTCTCATACCTTGATTTCATATTTCTAGCCTCCAGAACTGAGACAATAAATTCATGTTGTTTTAAAACCACCCAGTTTATAGTACTTTGTTATAGCATCCCTAGCAAAATAAGACTATAACTCATAGAATTATGCAACTTTATGTGTTAAAATCTCTATTCAGGAAATTTGACGTTTTGGTTCCCTCTCAGGTCAACTCAAACCTGATGTGGTCCCCCAAACATTTCATTATGTAAATATACTTAATTTGAAGCTTGCAATCACATTGTATTTGTTGTGTTCTGTCAAATATTTTATTTGTTATATTATAAAGACCTAAGTCTCATACAACTTGAGCATTATTTCTACATTTAAATTCATTTTGTTATGTATTTGTTCTGTACTGCCGTTTAACTTTGTATTTGAAAAAACATTACAAATTCTAGAAATGTCCAAATTCTATTTAACAGTTATGGTAGTTTGTTCAACAAATTATCTTATGTTCTGTGTTTTGCTTCTACTTTAGATCTAAATATCATTAAGAGTTTGTGTTTTTTAAATTTCTCATAGTTCATTGGATATCATATTTCTAACAAATTTAATATGTGATTTATTTTCCTTTTTAAAATTCTAACCTCTCCAACTTCCTTTTAAAAATTATTCTCTATCTTAATTGGTGTTGGCAAAACTTCCAATTTGATATCAGCTACATATTTCATTAATGTACTGTTTTCTCCATCTTCCAGATCATTAATTAAGTTGTTAAATAAGATCAGCCCTCAAACTGATCCCTGTGGCACTCCATTAAATACATTGACATTTGTTTGTTATACTTCAGTCAGTTTTATATCCACAAGGCTCTGCCTTTATCCAAGTAAATCTGAATTTTTTATCACCATTTCATGGCACTGTATGAAATATTTTATTTGCTATTTTATGCAGATATACTCCACATCCCTGACATTAGTGGCCTCTTGGCAATGATTCTGTGGTAAAAGAAGAATGGAATTGTCTTTTTATTGTGGAATTTTTAATAAGATTTCATTAATGAAATCCTCAGATATTTTTCTCTTACTATCTCTGTATTTTTTTAAAGCAATGTAACTATTTTACTCAACTTTGTCTTTTCTGAGACCCTCCATTTCTCTTTTTAAAATGCTGGTTTCTCTCAATTTTTCATCTCTTCCAAAAGAACATAATTAACATAATTTTCATAGATAATTCCTTCATGCTGAAATATTCATGGCATCTGGACTCTCCGGCGTGAGTTTCAGCACATTCTATTTTTGTGTTGAATTGCAGTTTTCTATAATTCCTTTATTGTTTATTTTACAGATCAAATATTTGTTAATTTACCAGCAAACATGCATTTCATTATTGGTAATAACTAATTTATATTCATTTAAGGTAAATTTTAAATAAAATTTTTATAAAGATTTAAGCATTTTACTTAAGACTTGGTTGAATTTCTCTCAGGGCTTATATACAGATTGTTTACTTTGAGCTTGCACTTATAATTGCCTAAAAAAAAATCCCTAAAATTTTAAATCCATTTGTTCATCTTTAATCATAACAATACATAAATATATTTCTTTTATAAAAGTTCAGATCAATTTACATCATTATTATTATTGTTTAAAATGTATTTGCTAGCATTTGACATTATATTCACCTTAAAATCCTCTATTACAAAATTAAAATTAAGAAATCAGAGTTAATTAATCAAACTTTTAATTTAGAGTCATGACTATAAGATTTGTTTTTATTTCCTGATTTAAAGATTCATGCACTACAAAGTACTTAAATTTTTTAACAGTTCAGTGTTCAACTATAGATAATTTACTATAATCTAGACAGTGCACTGGACACTACAAATATCACAATGAAGGGGACAAAAGTTGGCCATTGAAAGAAGACAAGAAATAATGAAGAGGACTTATCAAAGTAGAATATCAATCAACTCCTACTATAGGGCATGACCAAGATGAAAGAGGTCTGGAGTGGCAGGTGAGGACCAAGCAAGTGACTCCCATATCAATTAAGAAATTAATAATTTTACCTGCCATGTCAAGAGTCACTTGAGGCTTCTCCTGGTTTTTGGCTTGCCATGCTTAGTAGCCATGCTTGGTCTTGGGTCCCCTTAATCCTTCTTGGCTGTGGTGAGCAGGGCTCACAGGGGAGCCCCAATCCCTCTCTGGGGAGTAATGCACTCCCAGGCCCAGTGCGTGGGGCAAGGCCCTAGTGGATGCTTGTGGTGAGGAAGCTTGAGGCAGCCACCTTTCCAGAGGCCAGCCTCTCCATACTTGAAGCCGATTCCTGCTGACTTAGAACCTGAATTTGGGTGGCCTTGAAGTAACAGGATGCCTTTAATGGTGACTGCTAGGAGGTGAGTCAATCCCTGACCCTATTCCTGCCACTCCTTACTTTCTCCATCTTGGTGGCTTGGCCTCAAAGGGAAACAGCCAGTGAGGTGGCTAAGACCCTCCTAAAGGAAATTGTCCTCAGGTTTGGACTACCTAAGTCCTACTAAAGTGACAAGGGGCCAGTCTTTACTAGCAAAATACACAAGGTCTATCGGCTACCCTTGGAATTATATCATCTTCATAGTTCCTGGAGACCCCAATCCTCAGGGATGGTAGAAAGAGCCAGCCAATCTGAAACAAATTCTGGCCAAATTTTGCCAGGAAACTACATCATCTTGGGTCACTAATCTACCCATTGCTTTGCTGAGGTTGTGAATAGCTCTGAAAGACCTGCTTCAGCATAGCACCTACAAAATGGTCTATGGGTGACCTTTCCTCACCCAGGATATTGTATAAGATCAGGAGACCCAGGAACTCACCAAGTATTTTATCAACCTAGGTAAAACTCAACAATTCATCCAAGAGCTTTGGAACAAAATTTTCCCTAGCACCAATATTGAGTTACCTCTACCTAAAGTTAAACCTGAGAAAAAGTTCTGATCAAAACCTGGCAGAATAGGCCTCACTCCCAATTAGAGCCAAAATGGAAAGGACCTTACTCTGTGGTTTTGATCACTCCTACAGCTGTTAAAGTTAAAGGAATTCCAGCTGGGTCCACTTATCCCAAGTGACGCCTGCTGTCCAAGGAAGTGTCAACTCACCAGAAGCACCTGATGAGACATTCAAGTGCCAGCCATTGGATATCCTGAAATACCTCTTCAAGAAACAAAGTTAAGTAGTGTCTGTGTCAAAGCCAGTTCATAAATTGTATGCTCTTGCCTCTAACTCTAGGCCAAATGAAGCTTCATGTATTCTAATAAATCACCCTATTGCCGCGGGAAGGGCAGGCCGGATGTCTACTTAACATGGTACCCCATCAATACCACAATGCTTACCAGTACCAAAGATCCACTCAATGCTTGGCAGCCTAAGGGAAAAATAGTAAGAGACTCAAATACTACCCAGTACTGTTGGGGACACCCTGATAGCTCTTGTGATTCTATACTTCTAAACACAACTTATGCCAACCAAAACACTCCACCAAAGATGCCGTGGACATGTCGTAAACTAGACCCCTATGACTTGTGAAGAGAAACCAACCTTGTCTAGGACATCCAGAGAAGCATCCTGTTTCATGACCCAGGGCCCAATGGGTATATGTTGATACTGTCTGCTAGCAGGTTAACCAGTGAGCTGGTAACTATAAGCTCTGAAGAGGGCTTACAGTTAACCAATAACCAATCTCATATTTGCTGCTGCTTTAAACTATCAAGATGGAATGTCCTTTCTTTGCGGTGACAAGGCCTAACTCTCCTTTCCTCCCCTTTGGACCATCTTATGCTCACTATGATCGTCACCCCATCTATCTACTATAGTCCTGAAAACATCACCATGCCATTTCCTGTATTTTCTGACCATAAAATAACTAAAAGCAGAGTGCATCTCCTCATCCCCCTCCTAGCTGTCCTAGACATAACAACCGCTATGGAAACTGGGGTTAGCAGCTTATACCAAACCCAGCAGATCTACCACAAACTCTCCCTGGAGTAAACCAACAGTATAGAAGAAACTAACCGTGCCTTAGAAGCCCTTAGCAAATAGACTCTCTTGCCACTGTGATGCTGCAAAATTGCAGAGCCCTAAACATGCTAAAAGCAGCACAGGGAGAAAACTGTCTGTTCCTCAAGGAAGAATGTTGTTTCTATGTAACTCACTCCGGAATAGTTCTAGGCAGCATTCAAAACCTACAAGATGAAGCACATCAACTTCAGGAGAATGCAGCCTCTGGAGGCTCCTGGTCTTTCTCACTCTCATGGTCTAGTATGTTGTGGCTGGCCCCCTTTTGGGGCCTGCTTACCACTATCTTCTTTATACTTTTAGTAAGACCATATATCTTCAAAATTCTAAGTTTATTTCTTCCAGAATCAATGCCTTCCAGGACAAGGTATTAGTCATTTGGGATTTCATCCAGTTCCAACCAAGGTGCTGGCTCTTCTTTCCTCAACCTCAATAGAATATCCAGAGAGTTTTACACCCTGTTAGGCAGGGACTACTGCCCTTAACCAGCAGGAAGCAGCTACAGAAGAATGACCATTGCTCTTCAGCTCCTGCTTAAGAATAAGGGTGTAAACTCTCTGAGGGGGGAGTTGAGGCAGGTTAGTATAGGGAAAGAGGGAGAACGAGCCACAGCTGGGACCCAGCAGAGAACATGGCCATGAGATCCCACCTGGAACCCCTGAGAGAAAGCCACTACTAAGAATAAAGCTGGAAAGACCCCACCAAGACCTGGGTCAAGGGGAAGCCCCAGATAATGCCGAACAAGGCCTCCCCAGTGGTCCTGGATAACTTCAAACAAAAGGCCTCATCATTGGTCCCCTGAGAACTAGCAGGTGGGGATTGTAAGGCAACCAATCAGAACAGCAAACAGGTGGGGACCCTCCCAACATTAGGAGAGGGGAGGAGCAAAGAATGGCTGTAATAAGGGCAACCCCCTCGATCCCAGGTGCTCCTCTTTGCTTGGAGGTTACCTGTATCCATGTCTCAGGTATGTACTTCTCTTTTCCTGTTTCTTAATAAATTCTTTTCACTGGCCTAATTTTTAAAAAAAATTATATGAATATATGTAAGGGAGACATTAACTCCAAGAGAAACAAAGAGATATAATGAAGAAAAGAATATATTTCACTATTCGGCTTAGAAGTGGACTAATAAATTATAAAAAGACTAACATTGACTACACAATTGTGATAAAAATACATTGAAAGAATGGGAAGATGGGATGTAGTTTCAGAGAGGGATTGGCATTAAAGATGTAAATTCTTCTCTACAATGTAGGATGTCAGTAGATAATGTTAAGGTTGGTAAAGGGCAAAACAGCAGCAGTATCTCATGTTACTTGGAAGTATGATGATAAGGGAGGGGGGGTGGGGAGACAAAGAGTGCACAAGAGTTCTGCCCTTTATCATCATCAGTCATTTTGTTCAGTATAATTTTTTAAACTATGGATAAATATAGCTTAAATTATAATTTTAAAAGTAAATTTAATAATAATAGACCAAAAGACCTTATGTGACATCAGAGTTAACGATATCACTTAGAATTTAGAGTTCTTTATATTTTATAAACTACATAATTTGATCTTTTAAATGAACTTGAGAAAGAGCTGAAAATTAGTAAACTCATTTTAATGCTAAAGATATCTGGGAAAAAAAGGCATTTCAAAGACAAATAATTAATCAATGGAAAATGACATTCCAGTTTAGTGTTTTATTGCCTAACACTGTGCAAATTGAGTGTTATTCACTCTCAGCATAGAAAATTGGCTTTTCATCATTTAAACTTTTATTTCCTATTAAATAAAACTTATAAACTTGTATTATTATATTTATAAAGTTCCTAAATGTTACTTAGAACTTCTTTCTGAAATTTTCTCTGTATAATCATTTATTTTCTGTAAAATCATTAAATGAGGGAATAACATAGCTGTTTTCCACAATAAATACCCTCAGAATCACATGGCCACCCATGTGTAATTGGGCAACGTGACCCAAGTTGCACCCATAAAAGTAGAGCTTTGGTTTTCAGATCCTAAATTTATGGTCTGAAAATGATTGCCTGAGGATGTTTTAAACAAATTTTGCCTCATCAGCATTCAGCAGTACTGATAAAGCATAATAGAGGGAAGAAAAACACAGACACACAAAAATAGATGAAACAAAAGTTCAAGAACAGAAAATCAACGCCCACAATGCTTCAAGGACTTTGGCTGCATACCTTGTTCTTTTTTTTTTTTTTTCAATGGAACTCTCCATTTTCCAATCCATCTTGAGACAAGTAAATTGTATGCCTCTGTTGTCTTCTCTGCATTATAAGCATTCCTTCACACAATTCTACAGATAACAGCTTATAGTATTATTTGGAAGGTGTGTTCTTTATTGTTTTTTATTTATTCTTTTAAATATTCTTCTTTGAAAGTTGATTTAGGGATGCATTTTTATTTTCTATTGCATAATTCTTGTTCGGAATCAATAGATAAATTAAAATTATCACCCATAACTCCAAATCACTGATTTCATTATCTTTTTACTTCTCATTCATCTCCTGAAAGAAAGTGACTTGTCCTTTAGCTGGAAAGAAATGGAATAATCTATGATTTGTTTTCAACCAATATTCTAGTGAATATCAAGTTTCACTTAGTGAAAAGAAATAAATGGAGAAAGAATGATTACACTATTTTCTCATTCTTTATCATTGGGCAAACTAATAACACTGTTTGAGTCATAGTTACCTCACCTAAAATGAGGAATAATGGCATATGTATCTACTGACTAATGATTTAACTCCATCTATGACATTGCCTAATAGTAACAATCAGGCCATTGCTTCCCTGACCAAGCAACTGGACACCATAACCTAGCCAACTTGACACGTGAAATTAACCATCACAGAACCCAAAAGGGAAGCTGCAGTCTTTTATAACCTAATCTTGGAAATGCAGTTCCATCACTTCTGCTGTATTCTGGTCACTAGAAACAAGTAATTAAGTCTGCACTTATGGGCAAGAGAATTAAGCTCCACCTCTTGAGGGGAAGAGAATCAAAGAAGTTGTGGAAATATTTTCAAAACCACTCAGGAATCACATTATCAATCTTTGAATTTAAATTGTAAACACTCCCCAGAGAATCTAAGATGTATCCATCAGAGAGAGACACTGTTACCACCTCAAGGGGTGGACACTCACCTGGCAGAGGTTGGCAAGAGCTTAACAAGCCCTGCCACTGCAACCAGGAACATGGCCCTAGGGTCCAAACTCACTCCACAGTTCGCAGGTGCCAGGGTCACCAGGAAATGCACAACTTGCTCACATTGAGAAGAGAGGAGCAAGGTCAGCTTCACCAGTGGGCATTGGCCCTCCATTGCCAGTAGGTCTCAATCAATGGTCAATGCAGGCAGATGGTCCACATGTAGCACACCTTGCCATGGTGGAGGAACCCGGCTACCTGCCCACCAGGGACAGATATTCCACCAGGTGGGTGAGCCCTATGCCATAAAACATCCCCACTTGGCTCAAGGGAATGTTTGTATATGTCAACCCACAGGGATCAAAAATTATTGTTTTATCAACAGTAATATAACTGTTCTATGCTGCCGATACTGATTAGGCTGTCAATAATAAATGACAGATTCTTCTCATCTTGAAGACATTGCTGTTTAGGAAAAGCTTAGAAGTGATTCACGTTAAATCCTCTTGAGAAACAATGGGAAATCTTCCTTAAGGAGTGTTTTCCTCCTTCTTCTTCAGATTGAAGTATTGTCTTATAAGAATGCCTATAGGCATTCTATATGTATATGCTGAAGGCCTGACTTCCTCAATTCATTCCACAAAGAACAAATTTCTCACAGAATTAACAGCAATATGTGCCAACATTTTGCCTGGGTTGGCATGGATAAGCTATCACTAATTTGGAATAAGAACAGATATTCTGCTTCTGCTTTTTTCTGTATTCACTGATTCATTTATCGTAATTCTAGCACTCTCTTCTTAGGAGGTTATTATAACGAAGGAGTTATAGTGAGAGTAAATGGAGTATTGACTGAACACAGTGCAGGAACTAGAAGGATAGAGGGATCTCTACAGAGCTAAGTAGGAGATAAAATACAACCAATATATTCCCTTGTTTGGGTAATGAAAACTTCTCATTATTTTCCTAATTACCTTGTCACTTTGTGATTCCCACACCTAAATTTGTTGAAAAGGTTAAGAATAAAAATGAAGTGATGTGAGCTAAAAACTAATGAAAACCAGAGGAAATAATTGGTGAAAAGAAATAGCTGTTATTTTAAATTACAAAAATCAATTTAGTAACCATAGGGAGCCTGGGAGGAAACAAATGTACCAGCATGCCTATTGGTAGAATTTCAATGACTAGCAAGATTATTTGCCATCAGTATTAAAAGAACTAGTGGTCTTTGCAGGAAGAAATTCTTAATATTCAAAGTTAGAGATAAATATCCAAGAAAATGAGCAATGCTTCCTTAATCCTTAGACAATGAAAGTGAGAAGGATATAGATATGTAGATAGAAAGGATAGAGAGCTCACACACATATTCCTGATGATTCTTCTTGCAAATCCCTAAGGGAGGAAAAGTTAACTCAACCATGTCTCCATATCTCATTCTTTTTATTTACTTTTAGCTATTTATATATTTGAATTTGCTCAATTCCTGCACTTTTGAGCCAAGTAGTCATTCTTGTAAACTATATACCAATATGCTCTTTTGCAAGTCCAAATCCTATAGGCTTTAAATGTTCTACAGCCATTTGACTTTTTCTGCTTCTCTTAGTATATTTTCCTGCTAGAAATTGACCCAAATTTTTATCTGTCATCCACTTTTTACTTATCCAGTACCTCCTCTTGAAATGCATCCTAAGAGCTATGTATCAAGTCATATAATGTATTCAATGTGAAATAATATAAAAATATTTTAAATGCTAGTGGTGTTTAATTGAAATGACTATTTTTATCTGATGTTAGTAATAAAAATAGTTTTCTTTAAAATATTCAATTCCTAGTCCAAAATGGGATACTGCCACAAATGCCTTTCAATCTTAAAACACTGACATGCTTTCACAATATTTATTAATTCACACATTGTTTTATAACTGTTTTATTAATAGTAATTATTAAATAGCAATATGATGTAAAATACCTAGCTAAGTATCTAATAAGGAAGAGATAATGTTCGTTTTCTTCTTCCTTTTTACCTAACCTAGGGAATTTTATAATCTTTGCTCTTTTCAAATTTTGCAGACAAATTTATGGACAAATCTTTATAATTTTTGAAAAATATCTTAAACAATTTGATATTTGTAAACCACAGAATTCTTTCTTATATGTGAGAATTAGCATCACCTTCATTATGACTTGTGGCAGTTTGATTGATGAATTCCAAAAAGAAATATTGATTATGTTTGTAAACTGGTCTGTTCCTCTGGGCATGATACCCTTTGATCGTATTAAATTCAGAGGCTTCACTTTTACTTGATTGCATTAAGATTAGGGCTTTGATTTGGTCATGTCAGTGGATGTTGAATCCCTGCACCCTTAGGTGGACAGAGACTCACATAGAAAATGACATGACAGAGGAGAAAGCTTAGTTTTGATGTTGCAGCCCTGGGAAGAGAGATGAGCCTGATGGTTTACAGCTGACCTTGTGAAGAGACTAGAGCCCTGAGCCTGGAAATGAACCCCAGGAAGAGAGATGAGCCCTATGCCAGCTCACAGCCATGATCGGAAGAAGGTGGGCCCATGGAGCCTTAAGAGGAAGGAGGAAGGCTGAACCCTTGCAGATGTTGGCAGCCATCTTGAGTCAACCTGTGGCAACAGACTTTGAGTGAGAAAGTACCTCTTATAGTACCATGAGTTGAACTCTTTAGGGCCCAGTAACTGTAAGCTTCCACCCCAAATAAATACCCTTTATAAAAGCCAACAGATTTATGGTACCCTGTATCAACATCCCTTTGGCTGACTAATGAATAACTATTGAAATTAATTAGCTTATTTGGTTGAAAAAACTCATGAGTTAGTAAGCAGAAACTCTCATTTACATTGTTGCATGTGAAAAAATAAAATAGAGGTAAATTACTTCCTAAAGACCTAGGAAATGGGAGAACTGGCAGGATTTTAGGTACAAAATGTGTGTGCTTTCTAACTTACCCATGGGAGTGAGCTCATATTTGGAACAGAATGAAAATTTTATTTATCTCATCCTTTCAGTTTTGCATTTAACATGTAAAAACCCACATTTTTGGTTCAATCTATTTTTCCTCCAAGGGTGAAAATGTCTTCTTTTTGTTATAGTCAATTATTATAGTTACTGAAATGCAGTGTTACTTTTCTGAAAGAATATTTGGCAGGGCATATAAAAGTCAAAGCTTTAGCATTTGACCATTTCTAACTAAATAGATGAACATCTAAATTTTTTTAAGCATTCTGATTCTCAATTTGCTCACCTTTACAATGAATATAATTTATATAACTTAAGATCCCTTATAACTCTTAAAATTAGCCAATTCCATTGAAATGAGATTGACCTGCAATTGAGAAGGGAATTAAAATAAAAAATCAGCATAACTTTTAATTTTAATATTGTTAATAAAAGTGCATTAAAAGTCTTTTCTTTGTTTCATTCCATTTATTGGTATTATGCCTCAACTCGTTGGTAGCTTCTACTCAATTTCTAGGTGGATTGGCAGCTGTACTTGAGACCATAGAATATTATTGATATTGCAAAACCTTACTGAGTTCCCTAATAATTAGTTCTATTTCAAAAGAACTATAACACTGGGTAGGCCTCCTGTACAAAACATCAAGACATTCACATTAGTTGTGGGTGGCAGCAGGTACACTGTGGTAAAATCCAGAAGGACTCTGCTAGTAGGAATTTGAGAGCACTTGTTACCTTGACAACAACAGGTAATGCCTGGCAACTCAGCATGTGACTCCACAGGGTCCCAGGTTATGCCTCAGATATTAATGATAGTTTACTTGTTAAAATGATATTTTGGAAATGCTTATTCCTATAAGAAACTAAATATACTGGCCTGTGTGCTATCATACATCACATTGTAACAAGAAATTGTGCCTTGCATGTATGTCCCCTTGATCTCTCTCATATTTGAAATTACCTGCTCTGTATAGAAGCAGCATGAAACCTGAGATGACACATCTGAAATGCCTCATATGGCTGGTCAGTTTTCAGATGAGTGTGTATATATGTGTATAAGTTGTGTGTGCTTTTATTTGTGTGGGTGTTTGCATTTCAGCAGTTGATAGACTACAGATTAAAACGTAATTAATAGCATTTTATTAAGTATACATTATATCATCAAAGCAAAACCCAGTTGTTATGAACTTAATTGGGGATTTTATTATGGCAGACCTACAGGAGCTAATTGCTTGTTTGGGGCAGTATAATTCCCTGTGCAACTTAAACCTTAGTAGATGAAGCAAGGATCTGGAAAAGAAAGAACTAGAAGTGCTAGATTTTTTCAAAATCCTGTGAACAAAGGTATTTAAATCATAATTAATGCTAAGTTAAAGAACCCATGATGCAACTTCAATGATAAATACGTGAGAAACTTTAACTGCCTAACACAGGTCATTTCATTATAAATTATGGCATATCATTTTCTCCTCACAATGTAGGTTTTATTCTTGAAAACCTCCACTGCAGAATAATCATCACAGAATAAGTTAAACAATAATTTAAAAATGTAGATTTGCACAATCACAATAAGTTATGTGCCAATAAAAGAATCATTTTAGCATATTATATTATATTACTTGAAATGTTTTATAGGGTATGCAAAGCACATATTACTAATGTGTAAATATTTGATCCATAAAAATGGACACTGTACATTAATTTCCAATTACCATGCCTTATTCATTAAAAAAGTGTCTAAATAAAACTTCACCAGAATTTCGCTGAGCAGCTTTTTAATCTTTATCATGTTTTCATAGATATTGTAGTGGTAGCAAACAACCCAAAATATCAGTGGTTAAAACAACAAAGTTTTGAATGTTGGCAAGAATTGCAGAGTAAGAACTTCCAAAATCCTGCCCCAATCCACATACAAAAAAAATAAAAAACAGCAGAAACTGGCAGAACAGACACTTTCAGAACTCTGGAAAACAGTCAAATATTTACAGAAACTATGCAAATGCTGAATCAAAAAAAGGCCAACTTAAACTTGGTGGGAAAGCCTCATGGCACCTTCCTCTACCCCTTCCTGTATCAGCACAGTGGCAGCTTGCATTCCTCATTGTGGGGGCTGGTCATAAGCTCAGGTGGGAGCATAGAACACTTTATTCACAGATTTTGGCTTATATGTGTATGTGTATCAGTATATTCCAACCCATGTGGTGGTAGTACAAAGGACTAATCCAAGGTGCTCATCTCTGTCTCACCTGTCCCAGAACTCTCTCTGGACAGAGAAGCAGAAGGCATAACTGCTAAAATGCTACATGACAACAATAAGACTATAGCCACCCAATACAAAAGATTACTGTTGAGACACACAATAGAGTGCCAGGAGCCCGAGAGGGAAGACTACGGAGAATTTCTTTGGTAAAGTGAGATATTTGAAGTGTCCATTTATGTTGGGGAATTTATAAGGCCACACACATGCCCAGGAAAGATGTATGTTCAGAAAAGGTGCATAACAACTTTAAGCTTTAATCTTGGGCTGATTTTAGGCTTACTGCAAGGCTGGATGAGCACTGAAAGAGACCCCCAGGACAGACAAATCTGCAAAGACTTAGAGAGGTGTTTGTTTCTGTTTTTTGTTTAAGAGTCTGTTTGCCTTTTGTTGTTATTGTTTGCTTTTGTTAGTACCTGGCATTTAAAGGAATCTCTGCAATTAACACTAGATGAATACAAGCTATAAGAAAAAGAATTTAGTGACTACACATGGCAAAGAATAGTGTTTGCATAAATAGTTTGATAATATTACTAGACAAAGAGAATAATACAGCTATTAATAATAATAAGAAAAACATTAAAATATTCAAATACCAAGATTTCAACCAAAAGAAAATCACACAGGTCATACAAAGAAATTAGAAAAGATTACCCATTCAAAAGAGCAAAATAAAGTGAAAGAAACCATTCTTGAGAAAATGCACACATTGGAATTACCGGAAAAGGACCTTAAAACAGTCTTTTTAAATTATTATTACATATCCCCCTCCTTTCTGCTTGTTCTTGCTGCGTTCCTTCTTGCATTCTTCCGTTTTTGCTTGTCCCCTCAAGGTGCGGTGACCCACCGAGTCAGCTCACCGTGCGACGGCCTGCCTGCTCGCAGGGGCTTGCCCTGCTCGAGGGGGCTTGCCCTGCTGGTGGCAGCTTTGCCCTGCCTGCAGCGGCTTGCCTTCTCAAGGTGGTCTGCCCGCTGGAGGAGGCCCCGGGAACCAAACCCGGGGCCCCCTATGTGGTAAACTGGCACCCAACCAACTGAGCTACAGCTGGCCCCAAAACAGTCTTAAATATGATCAAATAGATTGAGGAAAACACTTACAAAGGAATAAAAGACATCAGGAAAAATATATGAAAATATAAGAATTTCAATAAAGACAAAGAAATTATAAAAAGGAAACCAAAAGAAATTTTGGAGCTCGAAAGTTCAATGATTGGGAAAAATTCACTAAAGGTGTTCAAACACAGATCAAAGCTGGAAGAGGAAAGAATGAATGAACTTGAAGAGAGATCACTTAAAATGATCCAGTCAGAGAAACAGAAAGGAAAAAGACTGAAGAAAAGTGAAGAGTGCCTAAGGGATCTTTGAATCACCATCAAACATGACAATACATTCATTATGGGAGTTCCTGAAAATAGAGAAAGACATCTTTTGATGAAAGACATGAATATACACATCCAAGAAGTTTAATGAACTCCCAAAAGAGGATAAATTCAAAGAGTTTCATAATGAAATACATAGCAATTAAACTGTCAAATGCCAAGCACAAAGAAAGTATCTTAAAAGCAGCAAGAGAGAAACATGTCTTTGTTTCCATATGATTTTCAGTAAGATTGTTTTTGTTTCCTTTTAGCAAATACCATGCAATAAGTTGGCTTAAACAATGGGGATTTATTGGTTCATGTTTATGAGGCTAGGAAAATCCAGATCAAAGTATCAGCAATATGATGCTTTTTCCCTAAATGCTGTGGCACTTTGGGACTGGCTGTCAGTAATCCTTGGTCCTTGGCTCCTCTGTCATATAGCAATGCACCTAGAAGCTTCTCCTGGCTTCTCCCTCCTCTTTGAAGTTCCACTGACTTTCAGATTCTTTCTTCCCATTGCTTTCTATCTGTGTTAATTTCATTCTGCTTATAAAGGACTCTAGTAATAGGATTAATAACCATTCTGATTGGGCTGGACAATACCTTACCAGAAGTAATTTCATCAAAAGGTCTTGCTATAATGAGTTTTCACCCAAAGGAATGGGTTAAGTTGTAAGAACATGGTTTTTGGGGACACATAGCTTTAAACCAACATGAAGATTAACAGCTGATTTTTCTTCAGAAACCATGGGTGTGGGAGGCATTGGGATAGCATATTAATAGTGCTGAAAGAAAAAAAAACTGTCTGTACCTTGAAAAATTGTCCTTCAATAATGAGGGAGAGATGAAGACATCCAGATAAACAAAGTTGAGAGAGTTCCTTACCTCTAATCCTATCCTAAAAGACATAAAGGGTCTCTTTCAGGTTGAAAGAAAGAACACTAACAGTATCTCAAAACTACATGACAAAATAAAGATCTCTCAATAAAGGTGACTACATGTGTAAATATAAGTGCAGGTATTATTAGATTTTGGTTTGTAACTCTAGTTTTTATTTCTTACATGACTTAAAATATAAATGCCTAAAAATAATTATAAATCTCTGATCATACAATGTATAAAAGTATAATTTGTGAAAATAAAACAAGACAGTGGACAGAGGGTTATAGAAACAGAGTACATGTTTTTTGAAGTTAAATTAGTAAGTATCAATTCATACAATATTGTTATACATTTAGGATGTTACATTTAAGCTCCGTGGTAACCACAAAGAAAATATCCAAAAAGGTCCACAAAGGAAATGAGAAGGAATTTAAAATGGTTGACTACAAAGGTAGCTAAACACAAAGGCAGGCCAAAATGGAGGAAATAAGAGACAACAAAAATACACTAAGCATAAGATATGCCTATAGTTAATAGTAATATTTTGATGATGTTCTTTTATAGTTTGTAACAAATGTTTCACAACAGTGCAAGAGATGTATTGCTAGCCTTGTATGATGATATGCATATTTGTTTTGTAAAGTCACAAATTTTGCTATATACTTATTGTATATGTATGTTAATGTATGGATGATATACTTCAAAAAAATTTTATTTTAAAAATGTATAAGAGATAAAAAATAAAATGCCAATATGGCAGAACTAAGTCCTGCATTGCCAGCAAATACTTTAAATGCAAATTAATTAAATTTGCATTTTACAAAATCATGATTCAATTATAAATTGCTTAATAGAGATGCACTTTAAATTCAAAGACACAAATAGGTTGAAAGTTAAAAGAATGGAAAAAATATTCCATGCAAATAGTAACCAAAAGAAAGCAGGGGTGACTTCACTAATATCAGACAAAATAGACTTTAGGTTAAAAAACTGTTACAAGAGAGAAAGAAGAACATTATATATTAATAAAAGTTTCACTTCATCAAGGAGATTTAACAACTCTAAATGTACGTGCACCTAACAACAGAGGCTTAAAACATGAAACAAACTTTGACAAAGTTGAAGGGGAAATTAGTTGGTTCTATATTAATAGCAGGAGAATTCAATACACCACTTTCAATATTGTATATAACATCTACATGAAAGGTCAATAAGGAAAAGAGGGTATGGACAACACTGTAAAACAAATAGATCTAATAGACATATATAGAACACTCCAACCTACAGCAGCAGAATATGGATTCTTTTACAAGGGAAGATGAATCATTTTCCTGGATATATGATATTTTAGGTGCAAAACAGTCCCAATAAATTGAAAAAGATTGAAATCCTACAAACTATCTTTTTTTAACCATAATGGAATGAACCTAGCCATCAAAATAAAAGAAAGCTGGATAATTCACAAAGACATGGAAATTACAAAACACTATTAAACAACTAATGGTTCAAAGAAGAACTCATGAGGGAAATTAGAAAATACATGGAGATGAATGCAAACAAAAACACAAATTATCAAAATTTATGGGACATAACTAAAGCACTTCTCAGAAGGAAAGTTATAACTATAAATGACTACATTAAAAAGGAAGGCTCTTAAATCAATAACATGACTTCACATCTAGAGGAACTAGAAAAAGAAAAACAAACTAAACTCAAAGTGAGCAAAAGGAAGGAAGCTATATAGACTAAAGCAGAGATAAATGAAATAGAAAATAGAAAAATAATAGAATCAAAGAAACAAAAAGTTGATTCTTTGCAAATATCAATAAAATTGATAAACCTTTAGCCAGATAGACAAAGGAAAAAAGAGATAACCCAAATGAATAAAATCAGAAAAGAAATGGTAACAATACATACTACCAAACTTACAGAAATAAAAAAGGATAATAAGAAATTACTATGAAAATTGTAGGCCAAAATTTCAAATAAATTAGATGGAAAGACAAATTTCTAGAAATATAAAAATTACCGGCCTGGCTAAATAGCTCTGTGGATAAGAGTGCCGCCGGTGTACCACATGGGAGGCCCTGGGTTCGGTTCCCGGGGACCTCTCCGAGCGGGCAGATGGCCTTGAGAAGGGCAAGCCACCGTGGGCAGGGTGGAGCCGCTGTGGGCAAGGCAAAAAGCCGCCATGGGCAGGGCAGAGCCCCCACGGGCATGGCAAAGTCACCCATGAAAAAACAGAGCTGCCGCCTGTGAAGTGTGGAAGCCGGGCAGCCCGCAAAAAAACATGGAGGACTGCTGCCCGCAAAACATGGAGCGGAGCCGCCCGTGAAAACAGAATGGAGCCATCCATGAACGGAATGAGCCGCCGCTGCGGAGGGCCGACTCGGCGCGTTGCCGCAAAGACGGGGGGAGACAAGAAGCAGACATAGGAAAAACACAGAAGAATGGACACACAGCAAGAGCAAG
>PVKH010003749.1:0-18581 GCA_004027955.1 Chaetophractus vellerosus
GGTTTTAGATGTTTCACATCAAAAAGA
This sequence comes from Chaetophractus vellerosus, assembly GCA_004027955.1. Classification (NCBI taxonomy): domain Eukaryota; kingdom Metazoa; phylum Chordata; class Mammalia; order Cingulata; family Chlamyphoridae; genus Chaetophractus; species Chaetophractus vellerosus. Next base: position 28 of record PVKH010003749.1, read on the forward strand.
TGGATGGCGGTGCATCCAAGAGGCAGCGCTTTGTGATCCTTCTCCAGCCTCTTTGTAATTTTAAAGATCAAAACTCCCAAGGTGGCCAGAGATAAGGACAAAGGGAGCAGTGCAATTTTACTAAACATATATACATTATAAAGGGCAGTGGGCTCCAATGTCAAAGATGACGTATCCGCGTCCTATCCTCTTTTACTAATTCCATTCTCTTTGGCCAGATATTCTTTCGCCACTCTCACTCTTGCTCTCGTTCTCATGCTCCATCTCCCTCTTGCTTGCACACTTGCTCTCTTTCACTCTCCTCTTCTCTCCTTCTCCATCTCTCCCTGTCTATACCCCAATTTTCTTTGTATAGTAAAAGACCTCTGTGAGACTCAGGAAAACCTCATTCATAGACTTGATCATTCACATTGTAATGGGATGTTAGTCACTACTACTGATGGTCTCTAATACCTCCGGTGACACACCCCTGTCTAAGGAGGCTGCCCTCCATTTTCCATCTCCACCCTTTCCTTTCTTCCTTGGACGGTATCTTCTTTTATGTTTTCCTTCTTTTATTGTTTTTTGATTGTTGCTGTTCTCAACAATCTTTTGGCAACTCTATCCTGTTCCAGAGAAAACCCTGGGTGCTCTGATTTTTTCAGGTAGTTGTATGAAGTCCCTTCTTGTGAAGTTAAGTAAAGGGACTCTTTCCATGTGCCTGTCCACACTCACCCAAATGTGACAATAAATCTGGGATCTTGTAACAGTTTTCTTTTTTAATTCCACCATTTGAATTAAGCCTTTGGTGTCATAGTTATCAAAATGCAGGGAGTGATAGACTCGGGACATCACTGATTTGGGAATGGTTTCACACACACATATCCCACCCACAGTCCTGCAGTGGGGATTGGTAGACATTTGCTTTGTAAAGATAAGGTGAATTAAAAATGAAATTTATTTTGAGAGCATTTCATTATTTTATAATAACTCTGAAATAATTGGAGAAACATTTGAGAGCTTATCAGTCAACCAGTAAGTTCACGTTTAAACATAGTCATAAAACTGGTTAGGGTCATCACTCACATTATTTTTTTTTTCACAGAGGGAATTTTATAAACTAATGTTTTGAAATTTTTGTCAAGTCCAGCTAAAGTAAGAGTTATTTGGAAAGCTTTATAGAACTACACAGGCTGGGTTCTATCCCAAGCCTCTCCTCCTCCTCAGCAACTTGGGTGAGGCCCCCACAGGTAAATATTTTAAAACTTCCCCCAAGTGACTGATATCCAGCCAGGTTAAGAACTATGGACCTCGATCTTGGCAGATAAATGTATTTTATATTGTGACTGTAATGTATGTCTGTACAAATACATGCATATGTCTATTTGTCCATTATAGTCAATAATATCCATTTATCATATCATGATAATTCCTTTAGAATATCTGTAACATATGTGTATTATATAAAAATCAAACCTATATGGGAGCCAGTATAGCTCAGTGGTTGAGCACCGGCTTCCCACATACAAGGTCCCATGTTCAATCCCTGACTTGGTACCTCCAAAAAAAAAAAAAAAAATCAAACCGATAGCTATAGATACACATTCCCAGAAATATTTTAGACAGAATGACTGCAAATATTTCCCTAAAAAAATTATTCACGATTCCTAAACTATATACTCTGCTTACAATATAGTGATTACAAACTCCCTGAGCTATAATAATTTTGCTTCAAGTCAAAATTGTTTTCATGTTTTTGGGCTCTCTCTGTGTGCAATGTGCTGGGATAAATGCTTTTCATGCATTATCTCATTTAATCCTCACACCAAACCTGCGAAACCAGTGCTTGCATTTCTGCTCCACTTGCAATATATGCATTCTTGAAAAATTTCATGGCATGCAAAATCCCGCACTGGAAGTAAGAGGATTTACAAGAAATCTGGGATTGGGGTAGACAGCACAAAGCCTATTCAGCTTAAAAACCAGAGAGTCGACAAAACAATGACATTCCTAAAAATTAAAATACTAGCAGAATATTATTAGATTTTTAGATCATTCAAATGTGTGTGTGTGTATGTACCTTTAATAAAAATATTAAAGGTAGATTGACTAGAGGCTATGAAAATTTAAGGCCACTGAGCTCTGAAAACAAGGGCAAAATCCACACACATCAGGGAGCACCATACAAATCCTTCCAAGACAGAACACTGAGCCAAAATGAGCCAAAAGGAAGGACATGGGGTGAGTGGGAGTCATGGAGTTAATACTGAATTATGCTGTGGCAAGCTGCATTCAGCTGCATTATTTATTTTGCATCTCACTGCTTTTATCCATGACGAAAAACATGAAGGTGCTAGAGAAAATTATATATGAACAAATGAAACTTGTTGTACGGACATTAATCTTTTAGTTGCCAGTGGTACATCAGCTCATACATATTACAGAAACACCTTTTGTAAAAGAAGGTATTGTTCACATATTAGCCACATCCTACAGTTGGATTCAGGTATTCTTGGGAAAAACTGAGTTTCACTCACCCTGCCCTTCCCTTTCCTGCCCTATATTTCCGCCAATGGGGGAGTTTCCCCATGTGAGCACAGGTAGGAGAGTGACTCATTTAGAAAGGGGTCTGATCTCATCTTAAGCAGAAATAGGGATGTGCAGTTACGTTTTCCATTAGGCAACTATGTAGAAATCTATAGAGAGATATTTCTCTATACCATCATGGAGCTATAGAGAGGCTCTTTTTCTTGCTCTAAAATGTCTTCATCACCTTTTGCTCTACCAGCCTTTTCAGCTTATCATGCATTTCCACATTGGTTACCTCATTTCATCTTTATCGCAGCCCTGTTAGGACTGTGAGGGGGGCCGTCACTAACCCATGTTGAGGACAGAACGTAGAAAGCCCAGAGAACAGCTGAGCCTCTGCCTTATTCCTCTCTCTCAACCCTGAGTCCAACGTCAGTGGTACCCCACCACTAAGAAGCAAAGAGACACACATTTTGAATTCTAACTAAGAAGGCCAAGAGCACTTTTTCCTGCAGGAACAATCCCATGATGTAGCGTTGTTGAAACGACTTGGCATGACCGAGGGTCAAGTTCTGTGGGCTTCAAGAGGCTGGGTACTTGGTTCTGGCTCACTTCTGTCAGGACGGGTGTGTGGTTTTAAGTGTGAACTTTGGGTTCAGGTGGGCTGGGTTCCTGTCCTGGTTCTACTCTTAAGTCAACTGGTTACTTAAGCTCTCTGGCCTCAGTTTCCTGGTCTATAAAATAAGAATAATAACTGTGGCTTTAGAGGGTTGTTGTAAAGAGCAAATATATAAAGGAATGTTAATTATATAGTACAGTGCAAGCACAGAATTAGTACTCAGTTAATTGTAACTGTTATCATTAGGGTGTTCCTTTGGAAAAAATAGATTTTAAAACCAAAATAGCCCACTTACAGAAGAACTTAAAAATGAAAACCCATTCATAAGGTAGAGAATGCCTCTGTATTTTGATGTGTATATGTATAAATTACCAAGCTAAATTATCTGCCAGATTTTATAAGATCTTAGTTCTGTATACTGAATTTTCTGGGAAATAGTTGTCTGTGTCCATGTGAACCACACGTTTGCCAGTATCATCCATCATATATAAGCTCTCTAATTAAAAAAAGAGAGACAACTTAAAATAAAAAACACAACAAACAGCATTAATTTTCTTTACCCTCTTTGTATAAAAACATCTGAGGTACTTAAACTATAAGATGTAGTCATCAAAATAATGAGATAAAGAACAGGAAACAATATAGGGAAAAATAGATTGTGAATATATCTGTCCGGTTATCTGCTCAATAACTGCTGTTATTGAACTTCAATATTAAGCTAAGAATTTCTCAGAATATACATTAAGTTCATGTACAGTCATAAGTTTTTATCAAAATGGCTTTAAGTTTAGGGAAACAGCAATTCCTCAAAAACAAAATTTTCTAGGTATTACATTGCAAAGTACAGTTTTCACATCCAACATTTTATCAGGGATACAAATTGATGCCATGGGCAATATCCTCAGTGGCTTTTCTTGATAACCAATGCACAAATGCATGCACTTATAATATAATTTGATAAGAGCCAATGACATAGCATTAGAATTTTACTCAGTGTAGATTCATTCTCTGTGGCATAGAACTAAGTTCCCAGCATATGGTCTTCTGCCCATCTAACTTCAAATATCTAGAGTGGTGATTGAATCATGTATCCCACAGACAAGCTTTCTGAGCCATCATTTCTCTCAGCTAGGCTTTCAATAGAAGCTTGGAATCAAATAATCTGAGCTGATGCTCTCTGAAGAAGGTTGGCATCATGATTTTGAGAGTAGACCTAGGTGATCAGAAAATCAGACCAAGTGCTAATATGCTTGATTCCTAAATGAAAGTTTACCTTCACAGATGTAACTACAGGTGTACATAGACTATTTCCCTTAGAAAGGGACTTTAAGCAAACCACAGATCCAAGGACAAAAGAATAAGAGAAACAGAGTGACAAATAATTAGACCAGAAAAATGTTGCTGAGGAAAGTGACTGGACATTGAGCCAAAAATGAATTCTGTGCTCTCTGGCAGCCAAAGCAAAAAGGGAAATGTGATGATTTGCCTAACACTTATCACCTAATTAAAGGAGCCATGCCACTTTCTTAGGAGATGCCAATATTTCCCCCTCCATACATAGAGAAAATATATTTTAAAATCTTCAAGATTTTGTACAAAGAGCATTAAACAATTATGTCTATTATAATTTATAGCAGTGTTGCCAAAGTATAGATGCCACTTCTCATTAGGCTACTTCTATACATATTTCCATGGATGGGACACAATGAAGTAAGGTAAAATGTATTTTATTATTTGAAATATTGCATGTTTTAAGTGTGGGATATGTCTTCTTTTAGAGTATTGTTTGAATTTTGCAATGGGTGTATACTGTTTTAATAATTAAAAAATAATGAAGTTATTCTAATTTTGGAATAAAAGATGTTTGCCATAAACATTTTTATTTGACCTCCATGCCAAGACAAGTCTACTCATTACCGATTAAGTTGAATGCTGGTTCCCATGGTTGGCCATTGGGGCAGCTCTCTGAAACATTTTTTATCTCATTTGAATGGCATTTATTCATATGACATGTTTTAAGCACCCACTGTACACACTGTATTTCAAGTACTGGAGATTTCTGGCAAGAATGTGATGGACTGGCTCTATCAGGGATGCTTGAGCAACCTTAGAGAATGACATTCAATCCTTGAAAAGAGAATCCAAGATTGTAGCTCAAATACTGACTGACTTCCAGGTTGGTGGGCTTAGAAAGGAGTAAAGTTGAGGGATCCCAACTAAATCTGCAGTTTCTATTAAATTTGAACCCTAGAGACACCTTCCTGTGAATACTTTATTTTTTTTTTAGTGTAGAACAATTCATATTATATACACCCTTCCACTGTCCTGTCTCTTTGAACCCTGCAGGCACTTGACAACTAATGAATAAAATAATAGTGTGTGCTCTTGGGGCTTTCACAGACCCTTTTGAGTCTATAAAAGCTCTCATTTTCCCGACATATGGGAGAGGCTACAATGTGGAGAGAGGTTGTATAGAATACCTGAGATAGCATAGGCTAAACCCCAGGGGCGCTAATGACATTGTACCCACAGAGCAAAGTTAGGATGTTCTATAATGATGTCATTAGGCTCCTGAAAAAGCTAACTTATTGCTGACTAGAATTTCTCATTACATTCTCTTTAAAAGAGGAAAAAACTCCAGGGTGTGTGGCTGTGCGTGGTATTGACATTGAATATCTATGCCTCGCATCACTCTGCTGAAATCGTCTGACCTTCCTGCTGCAGTTTAGTCAACTCAGCTGCCCTTTAGATGGAGACAAATGAATTTCCAGGATTATGCGGGTCAGGTCGCCTGGGGTCAAAAGCTGATTATTCAGTCATGCTGTCACCTTTGTTTTACCTCGGCATCTTTGAAGGTTTATTCTTTAGTTCCCCATCTTTGATTTGGTGCCCCCAAATGTTTATTCCTGGGAAAGTACATATGCAACTCAAATATGGAGACCCACAATGTATGCCAGTAACATATTACAGTGTGTTCCCATGGAGGCAGATACCCAGCAGTGGCAGTCCAAGGTATTGATTCGAAAGGCAGAATTGTACTAGGGAGAAAAAAAGGATGAGAAAAAAGACATTAAAATTTGAGACAAAAGTTCTGCTGCTTATTAGCTATGTGACCTTGGGCAAGTTATATCATCCTCTGTGTGCCTCGATTTCCTCATCTGTAAAGTGGAGGCATTAATAGAACCTCCTTCTTGGGGTGGATCAACCAAGATAAGTAAGTAAAACACTTAGTAGGTACTCAGCAAGCAGTAGCAGCGTTGATGAACGCAGGGGCAGGATCCCCTGTACCTGGGCTTTTATCAATTCCATCAGTTCGGGGAAACGTTCAGTTAACGGAAATGTAATCTTCCCAAACCCAGAATTTAGATTGTGTTTATGTACTAGCTGGTCACACCATCAGCACTGCAGATTTTATAAATGTCTCCCTATCAAAACATCGCAATCTTTATGTTGTTGGGCTCTGTTTAAGCTCTAGCCACAGACAGCTCCAAATTTGCATTCTCCGTATTTGCATTCTCTGTTTCACTGTCTTAGAAAACAAATGCAAGAAAGTAAATTCAACTCAGAGTACCTATTCTGTCAAACTGAGTTTCCATCCAATGAATGGCAGGGGGAACAAAAAGAAAGCTCCACATCGCCCCAGTCATTTGCAACCGTTTTGAAAATACCAACTAAGCCCAATGCCGATATGATATAATGAGATTTTTTTTAATGGAATGTTATGGTCTAATGAGGTTGGCATGGTTTATTAATGACCTGTGTCTCTTTTGAATTGGGAAGATAAAGTATCTTGTCTCCTGTTGTTTGGGCTGCTATACTAGAACTTTTGCACCCCTGCTGATATTTAAATAAACGAGGATGTAGGATTTGACAACAAATTGCCACATGAAGCTGGCAAGAAGAGAGAAGGGAGTCTGTGCTCAGCCATAGTCCTGTCTTTCCATTAACAATCTTTGGCTTTTAAAATTGCATGTTCTCACAGTCCATCTTTGCACCATCTGGTCACCCTGTACCTCAGAGAGTCAAGCGTCCAACTGTTGCTATTGCTATGTTCAAGTGTCACCAGTACTGTCCAACTCTAATCATGGCATCTCTGAGTCCATTTGAAGAAAACTCATTCTTACAAAACTTTAGGAAGTTTTTTTGACCCCATGGTTTGACAACTTGATATGGGAGGCAGTCTAGCACATTGGCTAAGGGGGTTGGAATCCCAGCTCTGATAATTATGAATTGGGGTGAACTTAGATTTCTATTTACATATATAAAGGAAAAATGTAATAGTACCAAGTTCGGAGGGAGTAAATGAGATCTGGCACATGAACGACACTCAGAAACAAAAAACCCAGCTGCAGTTATAATATTATATCAGTAAGTCACTTTCTCTTCTAGAGGGTGCAAGAAAAGTAGTTAAATTTAAATAATGCTTTTACAGGAAACTTTCTTCTCTCTACTTGCCCTCATTATTCCAGTGGTAGTACAGTCCCTAGATCACCTGAGTGATATAGAAATGTCAGAGATCAGTATGACTTTCAGAACCTTAGGAGTATTTATGGACCCCATGATGCTTGACAACAATTTGGAACAGGCCATGTGTGTCTCAAGCCCATTCAAGGAGCCAGTTTTTAAAACATCATATTATCTAAGTCCTGTATCACTGTAAGGACTCATTATATATGCTTACATGGTGCATCCTTTCTATGCATTATCAATTTGCTAAGAGTGTGGTTGTTGCTTGTATCACCATTTTAGTGACAGGTCCATTCTGTGAATCACCCATGATATATTTTTCCTACTATTTCTGTCTTCAGCTCATAATTTAGCCTTTTTCTTTTTTATATGGGTGTTTTATTCCCTTTGCAATTAAACACCTTTATCTTATTCACTAGCACCCTTTACTCATTCTTCTTGTCCAAGTACTATCCAATTATCTCATAAACCAGCTCTCCAAAATAAAAGGTACAGGCTATGGTTCCTGGTTTAGGTGAAAAAAGAAAACTCAGAACACTTGCCCGTTATACTTAATTCTAATCCCCTGCACTCCAGAGTATTTGATAATTATTTGAGGCTTTAATAAGTGGACTCCGTAAGGTATACAAAGCAGTATTGCAAGGATAAAATTGTAGTGCCATATGTGGAATACGTACATTTGTGGCTGGACAGGAGGAGAGTGATCAGGGAAGGTGTCCCAGAAAAAGGCAAATGATTCTGTTTCAGAAGCTGGAAAGGGAGCTTTGAGATAACGGTTTTATGCCAGGTGGCTGCTACCTGCAACTTTATTCTGTATGCATATCCCATAAATAATGTGTTTTCAATAATGCAGTGTATCCTTTGCTGGGACAATGTTTCATGAAATTAAAACCCAGGGTCTTCCCACTCCTGAAATGCCCTTGAAAAAGGCACGATTGTACTGGCCTTTTTGCGAATCGAATGCTCTTTGTCATCAAGAAAAAGTCAAACTAATTAAACCATGTGGGAACAGAGCACCTGAAAATGACCTCTCAGAGTCAGCTAATGGCTGTATGTGATTCTCTTAACGAAATGTATGCATGTTATACAATAAGGGCACTTGGTGGTCAGTGGCTTTCCCTCTGTGCCCTATTCAGATTTTCCACCAGCCTTTCAATATGTCTAGGACAATGCAATGTTGTCACATCTCTTACTCAGCTGCTAGTCTAAGTACCCTCGCCACTTGTTTAACAATAGTCCAGAGTGTTTCCAGTTGTCTCGAGGGAACCACATAACCCAAAATGAGTCTCCAAACAGTTTGATTGTTCTTAATGATAAGGAAAGTTTTACAAAATGACCCTGTAAAACAAATAGCGGTATTTACTTGAACGGTGTTGTTGAGATCACTGGCAGCATAATGTGGATCTGCAAGAAATCATTTCAGATGTCTCAGCACTGGAATGCTGGGAGACTGGGAAACTGGGATAAAGGACACCTGCTCTTTTTTTTTTCTTTGTCAGACATTATTTAGTTGTATAGCTAATAGTATTTTTCTGTTTCTGTTGGTGGGTAGGCACGTCAGAGCCAAAGAATTTACTCCCCTTCATTGAAATCCATTGATATGTAAGGCACGTGTTCTGTGTACTAACTTTTTCTCTGTTTTCTTCATGTTTTTCCAACACTTATTTACCACCCCATCGAACATCACAATTTTGAACATTTCTTTCGGTATAAAGCTTTGTAAGGAACCTTTAAATGTTTTTGAACCATGTGATTTCAGATATATTTCAAAATATAATAATGAAAGAAAAATACTATAAAACTACTTATTGGTAATATTAGAGATTTTAAGATAAATTCGAATAGAATGTAGTTCAAATTATTGCTCTCTCTTCCCTAAATTTAACAGATGCAAGCTACTCCATCGTAAGATAGAAGAATTAGAAATAGTCTGAATGTGCATCATAAGTTAAATTAATTGATGGATTATATTAATGTAATAAAACAATACCTGACTTAAAATTATGATGGAAAACTATTTAAAGATATGGGCATTTGTGGTGTAATATTTAATTTAAAATAGGTTACAAAATATTCCCTCTAGGACTATTCCATTATTTTCAAAGATTAATTTCTCACACGTGCACACACACAAACATAGACACAAGGTTAGAAAGATCTGCAATAAAATTATGGCTAATTCCACAGTGAAATTACTGGTGATTTTTCTCTTTCATTCTTTTTTGTAATTTTTAAGAATATTTTCTAAATTCTCCACTATGAACATGTATTATATTCCTAATCAAGGAAAATAAATGTTTTTAAAAAGCCAGATATGAAACCCTTTTTATCTCATTTGGCAGAGTCGTACTGCCTCTCACATAAAGGCATAAAAATGGATTCCTGTATACTCAATGCCGGGCCCGGTTTATTTCGGGAGCAATGGTATGTTGCCTGGAGATCGGGACAATTGTTTAATAAGCAGACCTCATAGGAAGAGTCAGTGTTTTCCTTCCTTTGTGCTTATACAGCAGTCTGTGCTTCTATTATAGCACTTGCAACCTTGAAGTACAATTATTTGTTTATTACCCTTTAACTCCACCCCCAGCCACCCATTAGACTATATCTCATTTGAGGGCAAAAAGGAATCATATTTTTAGGCTCTCAATGAATGTTCATAGAGTAAATGAATGAATGAGTGAGTGAAAGTAAAAAAAAAAAAATAATAAGAAACTATCACTGCCCATCAGGCCTGAAAAACTGCAGACAAAACGCCTTCTCTCACAGCCAATTTTCTTGGCTGACTTTATCTATATGAGTACTTCAAATCTGTATTTCCTTTACCTATCTAGCTTCAGCCTAAATGTTGAATATTGTATTTTCCCTCAAAGGATGCCAATAAAGATTTTATTTTTTTTTTCAATTACTGTTGCAGGGAATGTTTCCTTTTAGGAAACCTAAAATTTAATAACCGCGCTTCGGCAAATTTGACGATCTCTTTATTCTCGCCATGATGACTACGGTCAATCAGTAGTCAGTTGGAAGGCAAGCTGAACATAAAGTGATTAAAAGAAAACCAAAACACAAATGCACCCTCCTGAAAACCTAATCACGTTATGAAGCTCTAAGCCTGAGTTATGAGGTAGCTGGGGCTGCCTGGGTTTTGATGAAGTACCTATAATTTCATATCAGCTGCCACAGGACTATTTCCTATAGCCTTTCTGACTTCTCGCTAACTTTAAAATGTGATTTACTCTGTTATCATCTACTTATACATTCTTCAAGATCTACCTAGGAAAAAATAGTATTAATAATATGTTAAACTGTAATGCTGTAAGATGCTTATTTTTCCACATTCATGTGGTGAAATTCAAGTGATAAAAATAGAATAAGTAATTCCATAGATTTCAAAGCTCTGGCTGTTAAAATGAAAACATTTTCTCAATTCAGGAGTCCTGGCATGAATGCATATGTTATCAGTGAGTGTTATAGATGTACTCCCTTTGAAAATATATACATTTTCATTCGGTTTAGGTTAGGAGTAATTAGACTTATTTAAAGCTAAGGGGTCTATGGTCATAATTAATTTCAATATATTCTATTCATAATTAAACTTTTAACCAGTTTTGGTGCTGAATGAAAATTTTTATTTTAGAAAAGATAATTTAGTAGGGAAATCTCAGAAACTAATTTCTCAGGCTGTTTTCCTGAAATGTGTTTTTATAAATTGATAACCTGAGACATTTGAGGCAGTGTAGGTTTTATTCTGGGTCAATGTTCTGCAAAAAAGAGTTTGATTACTTTGATGAAGACTCTATGGTGCATTCTATGTCTACGTGTAGAAAAAGGAAAGCAGAACCCTTTTGCGATGGTCACCTGGGATAAGCTGGGACCTTTTCTGAAATTAATAGCATCTTTGGCTTATTCTTCATCATGGTGGCAGTTCTTCTTAAGGTAGCCCTTTTCATGGGTCAAGCTTGTCCCTATTTTTAAGTGCACACGCTCTTTCTGTCCACCAGGTTAAGTATCGTAATCCTGCCTCTGTATTTCCTTTCTCTTTGCCTTGTCATCCTGCAAGACACGGGCTTTGGAGGACGTTTCCTCCGGGCTGTAATGGATTTTCCTTCTCTATACTCCCATAGGCACTGTAGCCTGGTTATTTAATTAATCACACAATACCTCCAGCCAATGTTGAACTTATTTTACGCTAGGTACAGTACTAGGCTCTGGGTGTGCCTTTGTAATGCTTACAGACTTGTAGAGAACACAAGCAAGAGGGGCTTTGGAAAAAGATATGTGGGACACCCTAATTTAGAATAGGTTTAAAAAAGCTCCCTGACAAAATAATAATGGGGGTTAAATCTGAAGGATCAGTAGGAAGCCAGAAAAACAGTAAGGTGAGAGGTTTCCTGGCAATGAGGCCTTATAAAGGATTTAGGACAAATGAGGAAGTGACGGTTAAAAGAACTGCAAGTCGTGGCAAGAGGGAATAGCCTAGAAATGAAGTGGGGACTTAAGAGGTAGAGGTGCTGGAAAACCCTCTAAGTTACTGTTAGGATTTTTTTCCCTAAGGGCCGAGAAATATGTTCAACTGAGAGAGACATAAAGAGGTCAGCAGTTAAGAAAGCTTAGTCTGGCTAAGGTATGGAAAACAAAAGGATAACAGGAGAAGCTGCAGCCATCGTTATCTAGATGAGAGAGGATGGTGGAGCAGACTAGCTTGAGAGTTGGAGATCTGGAGCAGTAGAAAGGGGCCAGCCATGCATAGGAGGTGCAAGTGAGTTTGAGATTAAAGCATGGATCTAACATACACTCATCACTCTGAATTACAATGACTTATTTTTCGACGTCCCCTGTGAAACTGTGAGGTTTTTTAAAAGACGTTTTTATGAATCTAGACCCTAACCTACCACTTGACACATTTTAGATGCTTGGTACATGTTAAGAAATAAACCTTGATTGTTCTATGTTGTAAACTCTCTTTGAATGATGTTATTATATTCAGGCCTCTACAAAACAGTTTCACTAAAACTGTAAGTTAGAAACCATCTAATGTCTTCTAATTTAATTTTCTCTACTTTTACATTTTAGAGCAATGATGAAGTCAAACTTATATATAAAAAAAGAGCTTTTACTCTATCATCACACATTCTTATGAATTGTTTGATAAGCCCCTTAAAACCCATACTCCAAATCACACATTCAGTGGTATTGGTAGAATTCTTTCAGAACTTTCTGGCATTTACACACACATACAAAGCGTTTGTTTTTCTTCTTTTCTGCTTTTTTAATAAAAAAGTGATTATGCACTCCATATGGTTCTGCAACTTGCTTTTTTTTTTAATAACATATCATGGATAGCTTTCTATTTCTGTTAACAACTGCAATTCATTCCAAAGATGGAAGTATAATGGCTTATTTATCATTTCCCTATAATGAGCATTTAAGTTATTTCTATGTTATTCAATGTTATAAACAATGCTGAAATAGACATCTTTGATCATATATTTAATTTCTATAGGATGGATACTTAGAATTAGATGTGACACTCAGGACATGCTTCTCTTATTCACTGGAATCAGAGGTAGAAAAATAATGAAAACAGGGTCCTTGCTGCTATTCTTATATTATTTTGCCTTAGTTGCTCAAAGAAGAGATGGTTCCTCTGGTGTCATCCTACTTCCTGGGTGTGAAAATATCACTAACCCATTAGGAGAAGAATATTGTTCACACAAAATAGAATAATGTCCATTATGTTTATCATTAAAAACTAGAATGTTTTGTTGTTGTTATATAAACATCTGGTTGAATGTAACGGAATCCCCAAAACTGCTGATAATTGGGTTTATATGAGAGAATAAACACAGGCAGCATTAGAAATAACATTGTCATTTTCTCCATGCCCCAAATAGCATGGTTTTCTGAGATAGGGAAAACCATATTTGTCAGACATGAAATTTATGTTCCTATGAAAGGGGCACCTGACATTATAATGAAGCTCACTAAAGCATGTAAAGCAGTTTGGAAGAAAACAAAACTTTCCAAAGCATAGAAATAATTGATGGAATCATAATAATGCTAATTTTAATAACAATCAATCTATGAATGGCCTGCCAGCTTCACTCTCTAACATAGTCTACTCTTATTGATGATGATTCTAATGCAATTGGAAGTATTTTTAAATTAAAAATGCATGTAGAATTGGATAAAAGAAATGCCTTTTGGGTGGCTTTGTGGTCATTGTGTCTGCCTGTGGCTTCCTGAGCTTTCTAAAAGGACAAATTGCACACTCTATTTGGATGTGGCAGTGAGACAAACCAGAGGGTCTACCCCTGCAGCTGGCAATGGGACCGCCTGTGCCAGCTCATATTCAACAGCCATAATTCAGTAAAAGGATCATGATCAACACTTAGATTTATGTTGATGAGGGAAAACATAAAGTGTACACCGAAGCCTCTCTGATGAGGTCTTTAACATCCACTGGAAGCTTCTGCATGAGACAGATGGTCGCAACCTTGGCTACCTGTTCCAACTGGTTGATAGTCTTTCCAAATGATGCTGCCTGGCTGTTGGGTCTGCATGTGGGTGAACACAGAGGACAAGCCTTTGTCTCAGCAATGGCACAGAGCAGGAAGCATTTACATTCTGGAAACGCCCAGTTCATTCTCTGTGCCTTCAGTGTCAAAAATACACTGCACTGTATCTGCCTCATCAAGAATGAAGGCACACACTGGCATTTCACTCATGGTACAAATGAATAAGTAAGCTGGGAGAATGAGTCATGCAGCAAATGAGGAAATTTGTGCCCTCCAACAGAGCTTGGGCAATATTGTAAGGAAAGCCCCCTCGAGCCAAATACCCAAGCCCATAGTTCTGAATTTTCAAGATGGGAAACAATGGAAGAATTTAGTTATGATATTTTATTGTAAGAAGAAACTATGCTATATTTGCTTTTAAGGACATTAAATGATTCTCTTCCCTTAGCAGAAGTCCTTTTCTCATTAACAAGAAGAACAGTAGCCATTGTAACTGCCATAACAAGAATACCAATCTTTAATGAGAACCTTCTATAGACAACCACTTCACATGCATTATCTTAGTCAATCTGTGGAACAGAGAGAGGTTCTGTTAATATCACCAGGTTATAGATGGAGGAAACTGAGACATGTGGAGCTTAAGCTAATAGCCCAAGTGCACATGGTTTATAAGTGGAGAGGCCAAATTGGAACCCAGATGAGTTCTAATGGAATCTGTACCTCCAACACTTATCAAGTACTCAATGCAGATTTGATAGCTCACATCCTAGGCTCATATTTTCAAAAGAGACTTGGGGACCACATGTGAAATTGTTAGTCATCAATAGTTAAGCCTTCTTTCTCATTACTGGCAAACTCTGCAGTTTCAGAAACCAGCTGGAAAAGAAAATTGTGGCATGTTTGTACTGTTGGATATAAATAATATTATTTATGTAAAGTGACTCAAATGTCTAGTTTAAAGGAGAAAATGAAACCATCTGTGGGGATTAAAAGTTATCTCTTCCTTTTATTTCCGCGTACCCCATATTCACCATGCCAAAGTAAACTATGTCCTGCTTTCATACCCCAAGCACATGAGACTCTGGATTTTTACATTCTATTTAGACTCAACCAACCACTCTCACTCTCTTTCTTTCTCTTTTTTCCCCTTCTCTCTTTACTTTTACTCTTTCCTAGGAAAAGAACTTCTCTGAGTGGATCCTTCAAACACTGTTGAGAAGGAATCCATTTTCAGTATCTCAGTGGTTGATTCTGCTGGTTTCTTGCTATACCAATAATTCTTTTTCAGAGAATTTTCACCCCTACTTTATACTTATGATCTTCTCCCTCATCCCCAATTCTTACAGAAGTGGAGTGAAAATATAAGGCATTTTTTAAGTCAAAATCTTCATAATGGTTTAATTCTAAACCTCATCAAGAGAACAATGTAGTTGTGGCAATTCATGATAGATAGATAATCCATAAAAATACACAATAGTTGTTCAGTCCTTAAATTATTCTCTAGCTTTCTTTCTTTCTTTTTTTTTTTTGTTACATATCACCCCCCTTTCTGCATGCTCTTGCTGTGTGTTCATTTTTTGTGTGTGTTCTTCTATGTCTGCTTTTTGTCTCCCCCCCGTTGTGGCAACGCGCCAAGTCAGCCCACCGCGTAGGCAGCTTGCCCCGCTCGTGGGCGGCTTTTGTCCCGTTTTGCAGACGGCTCAGCTCCGTTTTTCACGGGTGGCTCGGCTCCGTTTTTCGCGGGTGGCTCGGCTCCGTTCGCGGGCGACTTGTCCTGCCCATGGCGGCTTTGCCCTACCTGTGGTGGCTTTTTTGCCCTGCCCAAGGTGGCTTTGCCCCACCCACGGAGGCTTGCCCCCTCAAGGCGGTCTGCCCACTTGGAGAGGTCCCCGGGAACCGAACCCGGGACCTCCCATGTGGTGTACCAGCGCCCTATCCACTGGGCTACCACCGGCCCCTCTAGCTTTCTTTCAATTGACATTTACGTCCCTAGACTACTCCTTAATTGCAGCTAATGGTACAAATACAAGAATGTTCTTCTATGAACTAGAAAAATGTAATGTGTTGGTGGAGGGGTATTGTATGAGAATTCTGCACATTTGCATGATTGTTTTGCAAGTTCACAACTTCTCTAATAATAACACTAATACTCTGTGATACATTAATAAAAGTGAGCTGTGTCCCTGTTGCTAACTACAGGGCACATTTGCCTTTCAGAAAATAAATTAAAGGGTATAGAGTGCATGGAATCATGGAGGTGGAAGGAGAGTGCCCAAAATGGTTTCCTAATAGATGATTATGGTTGGTTTCCAGCTTGTAGAACCACCTAGTAACCAGTTTATGGAATGAGCTAGACTCAATTTAAGTTAAGCACTGCCACTACTAGTTGTGTTACCTTGGGCAAGTCACTTACCATCTATAGCTTCCATTTCCTCCTCTGTAAAATGGTGGAAGTATGTATCTTATAGGATTGATGCAAAGATTAAGTAAAATAATACATTATAGTACATAGAACAATGCCTGGAATATAAAAAGGCTCAGGATTTATTGATAACTTACTATCTTTTAACAAAACCTTATATTCCTGTCCTGTGACAAAGGACAATTTTGTGTATGTGTGTGTGAAAAGGGTAAGTCATTTCCTTTTTAAATGTTAAAGACACGCAGATTCATGCTTTAATGACCAAAAGGATTATTGTACATGTAGCCTCTGACTTGTCCTATCCTTAATGTGTTATATTAAAGCTCAAAGAGGTCTGTTATCTTGGGTGACTCATGAATCATGTCCTTATAACTTAAGTGTTTAAAGGAGCTGAAACCCATTTGTTGAGATTCATTTCTTCTCAGACATCTATTCCAGAGCCCAAATGTTATCATGTGTTTACTTGGAGGCTCTATTTCCTTCAGGCAGTGTTTGCACAATAGTCACTTTTCTTCAGTGAGGGCTTTAAAAAAGGGAAATGGGTTTACAGAGTAGAAAGACAGGTAGGGGAGCAGATGTAGCACAGTGGTTGCGCACCTGTTTTCCATATACAAAGTCCTAGGTTCAAACCCTGGTGTCTCCTAAAAAGAAAAAGAAAAAATCCGCCCCCCCCGGGTGGGACATGACTCCTGGGGATGAGCCTCCCTGGCACCAAGGGATTTTTACCAAGCACCAACTAGTGATGCATTTGGAAAAGGAGGAAATATTAAACACAAATGAGTTTTTATGGCTAAGAGATTTCAAAGTGAATCAGGAGGTCATTCCTTATACATGTCTCAGCAGGATCTCATTGACTGCCACAGGAAACAGTGCCTCAACCAGTGGGGTTCCTGAGGGCTCTAGAGACATCTAGACACTATAGACAGGGCAGACAATCCCAGGAATTTGGCACCCTGTCAGTGGGCCTTACTTTGGGAATATATGCTCCCCAATGTAACAGAATTAGACTCATTTATAATTTCCCTATACATGATTCTCCTGCCCCTTTTATTTGAACCTGTAATTAGCACTATACTTGTTAAATATATATCCCAGAGGCATAAATCTTTGGTCTGTTCATATGCCAGTTGAGCCCTGAATCTCAGCAGAGTTGTCACACTTACTCTCCAGTTCACTGGACTGACTCACCCAGGACAACTAAAAAAAGGCCAGTGATAGACAACGCCCAACCTGAAAAACAGAGAGTATTAACAATTGCAAGCAAGACAGTTCCATTCATCTGCCCCATGGGATATAAGCCCCTCTAATCAGAAACAGAGTGGGCATCACTACCCCCAAATCCTTAAAACTGAAGAATGAACAAACATAAGGAGAGAATATAACAACAGACTACAATAGACTTATGATTATTGTAGCAATGGAAGAACTTGCATCATTGCTATAAAGGCAGTGGCCACCAGAGGTTCTGAGGGGAGGGAGAGAGAAGAATGGGTATAACATGGGGCATTTTGTGAACATTGGAATTGTCCTGAATGACATTGCAGTGACAGATACAGGCCATTATATACATTTTGTCAAATCCCCTAAAATTGTATGGTACAAAGTGTAAAGTATACTGTAAACTGTAGTCCATGGTTAATAGCAATGCTACAATATGTGTTCATCAATTGTAACAAATGTACCACACTAATGAAAGATGTTGTTAATGGGGGAAAGTGTGGGAGGGGGAGGGGCGGGGTATATGAGAATCCGCTATATATTTGATGTAACATTTATGTAATCTAAAGCAGCTTTAAATATATGAAAGACAGGTAGGTCTCTCCATAAGAGGGGGCTGATGAGATTCTATGGTAAATCATCCAGCTTCACAAGGGCTAGTCTCATGGAAAGAGATTATGTTGAGAGATGGGTTCTGGAATTTTCTTGATGATCAACCTTACTATTGAGATTAAGAAAAACATTTGTGGGATATAACTCTGTAGCTTTGCTGGCATGCTGTAGCCATTTGAGATGCTGGTGCCTC
>PVKH010003750.1:0-24413 GCA_004027955.1 Chaetophractus vellerosus
CCCGGAAGCCTAAACACTGGAGACGTTGGCAGCTGTCTTGCTCCAACACGTGGACTTTGGTGAGGGAAGAAATTTATGCTTTGTGGCCTGGTAACTGTAAGCTTCTACTCCAAATAAATACCCTTTGTAAAGACCGACCACTTTTTGGTATATTTCAAAAGGCACCCCTGTGGCTGACTGAAACAGACCACATCCAGTAACTGATGGGGTGGCAGAGATTCCTCCACCATTTTGGTCAATGTAGGACAACTCTGATAAACTATTTCAATCCCAGAGCTTACTGTTTACTTGCTTGAGGCTTGTCTTGGTTTGCCAGGGCCATGGAACGAAATTCTATAAGCTAGGTGACTTAAAACAATAGGAATTTATTGTCTCATGGTTCTGGAGTCTAGAAGTCTATCTGAAATCAAGATGTAGGTAGGGTCATGCTTCTTCTGAAGTCTGTAGGGTTCTGGCAGAAGCTTCCCAACAATCCCTGGTGTTTTTTGGCTTGTGGCATAACTCAGTCTCTGACTGTCACATGCTGTCTTCTCTTTCTCTCTGCTTTTCTGTGTCCAAATTTCCTCTTCTTAAAAGAACACAAGTCGCAGAACAGGTGTAGCTCAGTGTTTGAGTGTCTGGTTTTGATGTACAAGGTCCCAGATTCAATTCCTGGTACTTTCTAAAAACAAGTCTTATTGAATTAGGAATCACCCTAATGTAATGGATGGAATTTCAGATTGGTGCACAGTCGTGGGGGCCTAGGTTTTTGCTTTTTTTTTTAAAGATTTTTTAAAAAATTTATTACACATCCCCCCCTTTCTGCTTGTTCTTGCTGTGTTCATTTTTGCATTCTTCTGTGTCCACTTGTCTCCCCCCGCTGCAGCGACCCGCTGAGTCAGCTCACTGCACGGCGGCCTGCCTGCTCGTGGCGGCTTGCCCTGCCTGCTGCGGCTTGCCTTGCCCACGGCGGCTTGCCTTCTCAAGGCGGTCTGCTCACTCAAGGAGGCCCCGGGAACTGAACCCGGGGCCTCTTATGTGGTAAACCGGCACCCTACCAATTGGGCTACAGCCAGCCCCAGTTTTTGCTTTTTCTGTCAGAGGTAATAGCTGGATAACATTGAACAACTCATTTACTTTCTCTTACCTTCTTATATCCAAAAATAAGGAGCTGAACATTCCAATCTTAATTAAGAAATATTTTAATTTACATTTCTGGTTGATCTTCAGTAATGTTTAGCATTAAAACATTCTGCTCCCTCTAGTCTTTCTATGAGGTAGTTAATGAACTGTAAACAATTACTTAAAATCACTAATAGTTTTAAAGAAATCTTCCAGTGAATCATTTGTAGTATGAATAATCACTTCCTTATTTATGTGTTTTGTAAACTCAAATTTAACTATTAGAGTATGTTATTTATATCAAGAAAATTTGACCTTTTACAGTGGGGTAGAGGTAGCTTTTAAAAACTGTCAATTTGGGGGATGTAATTTCGAAGGTGAAAAAGAACAACTCATTGAGGTCACATTTTTCACATTTTCACATTCCTTGCTCATAAAAATTCTCCCTTGGTAAGTTTACCAGTTTTTGTGCATGAGCACACTATTTCTTAGTAGAGTGGAATCTTTAGAGTTCCTGAGTTTTCTTCAGAGGCAGTTAGTTATACATGTCCTTAAAAATAGCTTTGACATCCCTAATACCTTTTGAGAACTCGGAGGTACACAGAGGTTTTATTTTCACTGCTTTGGGAATAATGTACACTGTGTGTCATTTCTCCAAATGAAAGAATGTAAAAGTTATTTATTTTCCCAAGTTATGTTAGATGAAATATTTATTCTGTGCACTAATCTGGGCTCAAGCTAAATATCAAAACTGATGATGAATTATGAAACATGAAAATTTAACCAAACAAAGAATGAGCAGATGATGCAAAAGGGAAATGAGCTGTACATATTAGGAACTACATATAAAATCAAAATTTTTAAAATTTATAATATCCAGGTTGTCTCTTAATCACAGCTGCAAATAGAATGTAAAAGTTATTGTGCTGTCAAGTTGTAGGAAAAAAAATAATCACTTATCTAGATAGCCTCAAAAAATCAACTTTAATAATGTCTAAACCCAGTCACCTCATCTTCTTAAAATTCCAATATTGTTCTCACCAAAATAAATTGCTTCCTCCTCTTGTCCCTCATGGAACTCCATTTGCATGTCTGTTATACTCAATTCCTTCTTTTTCTATTACATGTAGTTGCTTTTAGATTCTCTTCCCTTACTAGATTATAAGCTTTTGAGGGTAAGCGTTCATTTACTCTGATTCCTTTAAAAATTGATTGCACAGTGCAGAATCATTAAATAAATATTAGTTGAAAAAAAAGGCTAAATATTGTCGTTAAAAAATGTCCATGTTCTACATTAAATACTTTCTTTCATAGTAAGCTTCTATCAATCAATAAATAAAAAGAACAAACCACATAAATTTAGTGACGAGACATTTATATCATCATTCCCTGTCCTAAAGCTGGGAAGCATAGAAAGTGTTTAAAAAACTAGAATTTAATCTGAGTGAGAGCATGATGTTAGAGATATAACTATTGGATAGTGTATTAGTCAGCCACAGGGGTGCCTTTTGAAATATACCAAAAATTGGTCCATCTTTATAAAGGGTATTTTTGGGGGGTAGAAGCTTACAGTTACCAGGCCACAAAGCATAAAGTTCTTCCCTCACCAAAGTCCACGTGTCAGAGCAAGACAGCTGCCGACGTCTCCAGTGTTCAGGCTTCTGGGTTCCTCTGTTCCCGGGGCTGTTTCTCTCCCGGTTTAGCTTCTGTTTCCTCCACAAGTTCAGCTGTAGACCATGAGGCTCTCTACACTTTTGCTTCTCTCCAAAAGGCCAGCTGTAGACTATCGGGCAAATGGCTCACTTGTCTTCTCCTGGAGTGGTCCTTTCCAACATCAGAACTACTTCTCAAATCTGCTTCTCCAATCTCTGTCTTTTGTCTTGCCTTTTATACTTGAGACCACACCCACTGAGGGGTGTGGCTCAATGTCCCAGGGATGAGGCAGTTAATGCCCCAATCATAAACCAATCATGCCCAGATGAACAGATCAGTTTACAAGCATGATTCAATTTATATTTTTGGAATTCATAATTAGATAAAACTCTCAAACTGTTACAGATGGTAATTTTTATTACACTATTGTAGATGATTTCGTTCTTTACCTCAAAATTTTTTTAAAATCTCAAAAAGTATAAAAGAAAAAAATCCCAATCCCAATGGGATATTTTACAATTTGGCTTATTGATTCTATGATTCATCTGGAAGTATGAATGGGCATGAACAAAGAACCTAACTATTCCTATAACTGTTCACTATACAAGTTGAAATTGGAAGGATACAATTAGAAAATATCTCTTCTCCTAATGCTTTCAAATAGCTTCTGTTGTATCTTCTTTTTACATCCTTTGGCAAAATATCTTGCACCTTCCAGCACATTGTGATTAATCCCAGGATCACAATCATCTCACTGATATGTAATAAAAAAATCTGGTCTTCTGTAAATCAATTTACCTCTCTCACCAATTCAACCTGTCTTTCCCCCTTCTGCTCAGAAAGGGGAAAGAGGTATTAATCTGTTCTACTTTTTGTCCACTTGCTAGCCTGCTTCTGACCCCTCCAGGACTGGGTGGGCATAAGGAGCATTAGAGGGAAAATGTAATATTGGCGGTATTGAAGTCTTGCAGTAGGTGCCGTTTGTGTGGCAGGTACTGAAATGACAGCTGCCTTGTGAAGTAATTTCGTTGGCTCTTCTGAAAGCCCCCTTCTGGCTTAAAAAGGGTTTGGACTTCCTGACTGAATTCCTGTAGTGTCCCCTCAGCTCCTGCACTCAAACTTATTCCCTAAGGAGACATTGTCTCCTGGGGTCCATTTGCCTCAGCAGTCAGCCCCGAGATTGTTTATAGCCTATTAAATGTTATGTGTTCTAATCATAACAAAATGAAATCTACATATTCTTGTTGCCAAATGGAATGATATTTAGGATAATGGAAATTACCATATGAAAAATATGTCTCGTCTGATCCCAAACTTGTATGGAAAATATAAGGCTGTTTGCAAAAACTGATAAAAACATTTACATACATATATATTAACGACCTTTACCTCTGAGCAGTGAGATCACAGTAGTTTATTTTATTTTTTATTTTTTATTTTTTAGATCACAGTAGTTTTAATTTTCCCTTTTGTGTTTTTCTGTATTTTCCAAATTTTCTACAATGAACAGTTATTGCTTTAGTAAAAAGAACAAGAATGAAGGCTTTTTAAAAATAACATTTCAAAAGAGTTTGAAGAAAAAAACAAAGGCTATTTTAAAAGTTGTCTATTAGAGCCATGCCTGATGGCGGCAGCAACAGTACCAGAAGGGAAAAAGGAGAGGTGAAACTAAACTATAATTTAGAAGCAATTTCTAAGATGGATATATTGGGTTGAACAGTGTCCTCTAAAATTCATTTCCATCCAAAACCTCAGAATATGACCTAATTTAGAATAAGAGTCTTAGCAGATGTAATTAATTTAAGAATCTCTGATGAACTCATCCTGGCTAAGGGTGTCCCCTAAATTCTATGACTGCTGCACTTATAAGTGAAAAGAGATGGGTATTTGAGACACTCCAAGACACAGAAAGCAGGAGGCCACTTGAAGACTGAGGCTGAGGTTGGAGTCATGCAGCCCCATGGCCGGGAACAGCAAGGGTTGCCTGCAAGCCACCAGGAGCGAGAAGAGAGGCATGGGTTGGATTTTTCCCTCAGAGCCTCTAGAAGGAACCCACCCCTGCAGAAACCTTGATTTTGGACTTCTGGCTTCTGGAGCTGCAAGAAATTAAATTTCTGTTGTTTTAAGCCCCCAAGTTTGTGTTAATTTGTTATAGCAGCCTCAGGAAATAATAGAGTGGGTAGGAGCCAGGAGCACCCCTATTGGATGATCAGATTCTACTTTGGAATTCGGGTCACCATGTTGAAGGTAATATTCAAGATTATAAATGTTAACTATGAAATATGGGGACTAGAACAAAAGAGAGAAAGTTTTAAAAAGAGTTTGCTTCATTTTCTCTGCATTGGATGTGCAGAGAGGAATAAAGGAGAAATCTTATATGTGAATGACGATGCTTCAGGGAAGCTAATTTGTGCTTTCTTACTGTGTCCTCACATGCTGCATTGCAAATACATGGGTGGAGTGAGTGGCCTTTTTCGTTTTTAATTTTGCTCACAGATTATATATTTTTCTTATTTTTTAAAATTCAAAATAGCAAATTATTTTTTCAAATATTCCCTAAAATGTGAATTAAACTCTATATGAAATGTTTAAATCAGAGAACTGATTATTTGATTATTGTTTATATAATTAGTATATTATTATTTCTAATTTATTTTATTAATATTGGCATAATTTACACCTTGTTGTCTGCTAAAGAAATTTTAATGAACTTACAATATTAAAAACAACTCTGTGAGGTTATAAAAAAATAAAGTGGATCAGAAACTCTTAAGAAGAAGAGATTTTATCCTGTTTTTCATGGATAGGATCCTGAATGTGTAATGTGCCCATTAATCTGAGGAGTGGCTTTATAATTCTTTGATCATGATATCAAATGAGTCAGTAGGCCCAGAAATATTAGGGACCACTATTGTAGAAAGAGAAGAAAGATCATTGACCCCGAACCTGGGATAATTAGTTACATTCATTGAGTATTATATTTAGCTCACAAAATCGAAGAAGCCTAAGTAAAACACATACAAATAGCTGTATATGGTTCTGGTATAATAAAGAAGCACAATTTCACTTGCAGAGATAAACTTTTTTCTGATATTAAGTTCCAAGAGGAATCAATCACATGGTTGAGTCTACAACAGATATAATCAACTATCTACATACCTTTAACTGTGGGATTGAAAAAGATGGGATCACTTTAAATTGAAGTTTCTAGTAAAAGAGTATAAAAGAAAAGCTGAAGGCATAGCTTTATATCTTATGTGTAAATACACAACTTTGTGGGAGGTAAGAAAATGTAGACCAGATGTAATAATATAAGAATATGGTTCTGTCATAGAGGAGTTGAAATTTAACATACATTTTTAATGGGCTCTCTCAAATATCAGAGCGAGCAGGCAGTGTCAGTCTCTACATTGAGTTCTTTGGCACTGGCCTAATGTGATATTGGGAGGATCATTTATTCTAAGAACTAGATATTGAAATGACAACATTGTTTTCTGCTATGATTACGAGACCATACAACATCCCTACAGGTGTGGGCAATAGACATTCCCTAAAACAGGGCCAATACTTTCTCAAAAATGAATGTTGTTTTAAATCAAATACTTAGAAAATTACACAGTGAAGATGTTAGAATTTAAGATAAGGGCTCACTAAGCTGCCTGGAATCATTTTTAAAAATCATCATATGAGCTTTAGGTTATTTACTTTTCAGAAATAAAATATTATTGATCCACCAGTATATTTTTAACGATTTTATTTATATCACCCATAAGACAAAGACCAATACATAACAAGGCTAGTCTTGTCTTAGCATAGATGTAGCAAGATTATTTTTTTCCTGAAAGTGATTGCTTTATGGAAGCTACATCTAGCTTTTAATAAAAAAACATTTTTTCTGCATACATTTTGTATCTTTTGATTTTTCTCCTAGATATAAGCATGTATCCAAGTAGTAAAATAAACATGCCAACTATTATATGGATATACTTATTATTCTCTGTCTCATTCCTAAAGGGCTGGAGAGTGCTTACAGAGAGTTCATTAACTATAGTTTTAAAAGGTAGTTGTGAACCTCTGATGTGTTATTTCTCCCTCTTAAATGAGAAAGTTGTGAACAGAATAGGAAAACTTGTAGCATTAAAAAATAGCATTCTCTACATTTGGCTTCTTCATCTTGAAAAGCTATTATAATTTGTTTTTTTAAAAAATTACATGAAAATCAACTTTCCATGTATGAATGTATTCAATTCAAATAAAAGTTAAATAAATATACAAATGGATAGATATTAATTGAATTTTTGTTTGTATGGTCACAGCACATGATCTCATAATCCAGATCAAGGTTGTACCTCACTATGAATGACAAAGATAGAATTATATGGAAACATATCATTTTAAAAAATCATTACATTGAAAATGCATATATTAATTGTAACTTTTCCCTATGCGATTGAATAACATTAAATATTTTACTTCCTTTTATGTCACTTAAAAAAACAATATATTAAAATGTTCACAGATTATTTAAATGATCTAGAATGTATTGAGGGAAATTACATTTCCAAAGTATTTACTGCTCATAAATTGTACATCAACACACAGGGAACAAGTTGGAAATACATTCCTCCCATATCATATAAACCTAAATATCATTACATGAGAATATCTAAATGTTCTGCAGAGCACATGTAACAAAATTCAGAACACACAGCAAAGGTTTACCTCTCAAATACTCATAAAAGTGAAAACTAAAAGGTCTTTTCCATCTGCATCTGATATACTAGAGCCTGATGATTCCTAATAGCTGATGGTGGTGTTTGGAAAACAGTATTTTCGTCTCTCAGCTGGCAACCACGAAAATGTGCAGAAATTCTAACTACTACCCTGTGTTCTTAATGGCTTCTTCACCTACTGGTTACCATGGCATCAGAACCTTGATGTGCATATGTACTTAGTCTCAAAGATCACTGTGGTGGGATGAATGGCTCCTGCATGCACCCTGGCAGGGTGGAGGTTAAAATCCCATCCCAAGCAGCCATATGCCCCTGCTGATCCACTAACAAGAGTGAGTGGATCAGCAGGGTCTCCACAGTAGAGTGCTGATGAGCCTAATTGGCAACAGATGCTGGATACCCTGGAAGCAAGGGATGGAAACAAGTAAAAGTGAAAGAAAAGGAGCCTTGAAAGTACAACTCATTCCAATCACATATCCTTGTTGGAGAAAACCCAAGTAATTGCTACTGAGGGACCAGATTGACAGTAAAAAAGTGTTAGCCTATCCTCATATCTTTTGATCTTTTAGACAATTCTTTAAATTCTTTATTTGCAAAATGATATGTATGGACTAGATAACTTCCAAGATTCTTTCAGATTTGACATTCTATGCTTTTGCCACTAATTTCATTGATTCTTCTTGAAATTGGCTACAGTCATGGAACTTGGATCCTGAATAATGTTTGGGAGAAATAATGGTATGTTGGAAAGAGTCTGCTCTTTTGAATTAGAAAGACAAGGATTTTACTCATGATTCTGTCAATTTTTATGTATCTCAAGCAAGTCTCCTCAGTTTCTTCATTTGTGAAATTGGCAAAATATTATCTAACTTGCAAGACAGTGGTGAGATAATATAAGGCTCACTATGTTCAATCCAGCAGTATTTTCATTAGACTATTTGCAAATATAGAGGAAAATTAAAGAAGATTCTTTACAGAGAAGACTAGAAATAATTTACCTAATTATACCTCAATTGTTGGAATCTTTAATGATTATCCAGGTTTTCATACTTGTGCTTTAATTTTGTTCTTTTAATTCACATTTAAATCCACAATTGACAAACGTAAGTTTTATGAGTGTCAAAAGTTTTTACACATCCAATGATTTCCACATGTATCATACTTGAGAATTAAAATCTTTATTTCAGTTATATTAACATTAAGAGACATACCTTTTATCACTAGCATCAACACTTTCCTTTTTTGTTGTTGTTTTACATTCATTTAAAAAATATAACAAAATGCAAAGATGGCAAATACTAAAATTTTCATTTTAGGTTTGCATAAAATTCTGAATTTGGTGTTTGGGAAACATAGGGGCTCAAGGTAAAACATAAGAAAGTTTGGGTGGCATGAAAATCAAGCTTACAAATATCTAGTACCTATTAATATGTTTTGTTCCTCACACTTTGTGATTCATTTTATTCATGTTTTTATTTTAATTTTCAGTTTATTATCTTACAGTTTTTACGTGTTTTAAAAATATTTTACATTACTTACTAGGCCATTTAGATATAGATAATGGAAAGTCTGAGAGGCTTTACTGTGGATTTAGCTGCTTCTTGTTTTCTAAACAGTGTGAAAATACTTAAAGGTAGTTTCTATTAGACTATTTTAATAAGTAGCTTATTAGATTAGTTTTGAAATTTTTATTTAGTTTTAAGGTATACATTTTCAATTTATAAACAAACAAACAAAAGAAAGCAGAGATAATAGGAAAAACAAAGATAAAAATATCAAAGCAATCCTTATCAACATTTTGGTGTAAAAAATATTTAGACTTCTTTTTTTATTACCATGCAGTAACTTATTAGGTATGTGGATTAGGTGACATAATATATCTTTTGATGCCATATTATTTTTTAGTACTTTTAAAGAAGATATTGGGGGCTGGCTGGATAGCCCAGTGGATAGGGCGCCGGCATACCACATGGGAAGCCCCGGGTTTGGTTCCTGGGGACCTCTCCTAGCGGGCAGACCGCCTTGAGAATGGCAAGCCGCCATGGCGGGCCAGAGCAGCCGTGGGCAGGGCAAAAAGCTGCCACGGACAGGGCAAAAGCCGCCACGGGCAGGGCAGGTCGCCCGCGAATGGAGAGCAGCCAGCCACCCGCAAACTGAGAGCCGGCCGTGAATGGAAGCAGAAGCCACCCACAAGCAGGGAAAGCCGCGCCTGCGCAGTGACCAGTCTCGGCACGTTGCCGCAGCAGGGGGGAGGGGAGATATATAATAAAATAAATAAATCTTTAAAAAAAAAATAAAGACGATATTGGTAAGGGAAATCATTGACCTAAGATTAAGAACTCATCATTTACCTCCATTGTTCCTATTCAGTAATTTATCCACCCTTTATGGAAAAAATATGCAGCAAAACATAAGAATTTCTATAACTTTACAACGTCTCAAAAGCCTCAGTGTTACCAAATCCTTTCTAGTAATTGATCTAAGTATAAACTATCAAAATTTAGACCCTTTTTAAACTTTAAAGGTATTATCAAATATTTTCTGTGACTTTGTCTGTATACAATTAAAATTAACTTTATTCAGGCAAAGGTCATCATGATTATGAGAAATAAAGAGACAACAGAACATTTCATGAACAACAAATGTGCCCTGTAATTTAACATTTAGATGAGTTAATGTTAAATGAATCAGAATCACAGATGGGTCCTTTCTCCCCTTAAAAATATGTTTTGATTGAAGTGTTGAGGGAGGAAATATTTGGCAAGAAATTGGTTGTTACTTTATAAATCCAAAGGCATGAAATCTGTTTTGCAATGTTTCATAAGACATGATTCTATCATCTCTAATAAGGTAGAATTTTAAAAGTGGAGCTGTTAAGGTTGAAAAGGCAGCTGCTATGCATCTCTTATGAATCTTTACTGTGAATTCATTATAATGGATTATTATGAAATGACTGGGATGAAAGCAGCAATCTAACTGGGATGAAAGCAACAATCTGGCTTGCTGAGAAGCTCCCTTCTCCTGTAATTATCCTATGGAATCTAAACCATGGAGGCAGGTTTCATGTCACATTAAAGTGCCGACTTAAGTGCTCATAAGTGATAGCATTTGGTGTCTTCTAATGCTGACTACATCTCCATATTTAGATATTCTAAAGGTTATTACAAACTAAGGCACTCAATTACCTCTGCAATGTCCCCTTCTATTATCAATAATGTTAATATTTTATAATAGTAAATAGAATCAAATTCAGTAAAATGACAACAGCTGTGGATAAGATCATAGGTAATATTTAGACTTGAACTAAGTCTATTTCATGACCTAAAATATGGTTATTTTAATTATGTAAAGTGCATTGAACCATCACTTTCTTCCCTACAGTTACTCATTTTAAGCATAATAATTTAGTTACTTAAGAGAAAAATATGTATATATATTCTAAACCTGAGCATACACAAATGTTTCAAAATACTTTAATATCTCTCCATTTAAAATTATTTTTGAGGGCAGAATTTTAAAAACAAAATTAATTAAAAGCTATGAGTTTTCATGATTATCAATTTAAACTGACATTGCTTTCAAAAGTATACTACAGAGTCTGCAAATGGGGAAGCTTATATTGTCTAATCACATCCCATTTGTAAACGTGTGGTAGTGTAAGGCAGGTACAAAACATTACCGATTTTTGATGATTCACTTCAGTGGAGAAAAAAAGAACATAAAAGCATTGTAGTATTTTCATGATTTCTTTAAAATACCGTAGTCACATTCATTTCTTAGGTTGTCGTCAGTATAATGTAATCACTAATGACACTAGTAGCCCAGTCTCTTAATGAAGTAACATTGAAAAAGCAACCCATTACAACAGATAAAGCATATTCATTCTTTATTTGCAGCTCTAGATTAAAATATATCTCTGACCTCAGCCCAACAAGTTTAGTTGTTTCTCTCTTTTGCCTCTCCTTCTGCTCTTATTTCCCTTTCTGTCTTTCAGTCAATCTTAGCTCTTTTTGGAGCAATTTCCCAGTTCCATGTCCTGGATTCCCTCTGCTCATTAGACCACTCTTCATGATGAGACTTGAGTGTGTATGTGTACATATATACACATATGGAGGGAGGCTTGCTGATTGTCAATTGGGCAAGGACAAAAATTTCCTTAGCAGATGGTTAAAGAGACTGAGGCTCTGAATACTCATATCTTAATCTTTTTATCACTGTTTCAAAAATTAAAGTGGTGGGCATTTCTTGAAGAAATATAGGGAGGCAGATACCAAACATTTTTATATGATTCATTTTTTCACAAACGTTTTTCTATTTTTTATTCTGGATAATTTCACTTGGCTTTAAAATCACACAAACTTCCAGTTTAATAAGAAACTGTGTCAAGTAAACTGTGTAACAGATGCCTCTGCTTGGCAATAATAGATATTCAAAAATGGTTTTTGAATGAATGGAAAAGTAAATGAACAGACATTTCCACTCTATTTTTGAGATTAGCTCCTATTCTCAACCTACTTCCTAATATCTTCTTATATCTGGCCAATTAAGGAGTTAACCTTTAGAGATGAGGTTAGGAGGATCATGAAAGATTGTTTGCAAATATTTCCAGTTACTGAAACACTATAGAAACACGTA
The DNA here is from genome assembly GCA_004027955.1 of Chaetophractus vellerosus. Taxonomy (NCBI): domain Eukaryota; kingdom Metazoa; phylum Chordata; class Mammalia; order Cingulata; family Chlamyphoridae; genus Chaetophractus; species Chaetophractus vellerosus. The sequence continues at coordinate 12,123 of PVKH010003750.1, forward strand.
TATTCACATTTTGATGCTACTCCAAAATAATAGCCGTGTAATGGTATATAGCTACGTGTGTCAGTGTATTTTTCTTCTGGCCTTTTAAATCAGGCCAATCCATTTGTGTACCATGTCTAAATCTGGTGTTGATTTTGAGTAAAATCTGCAAGCTAGATGAGGTTCTAGCCCTTTGTTTAATGGCCTCCAGTCTTCACCATTTTTTTCCCAATCACTTAGTTAACATCTCACTGATTACAGAAGTCCAATCCTACGAATTTGAATCCTGGATTTTATTTTTAAATATTTGATGACTATCTGATTCTCTGTTTGGCATTTTAAACTCTAGAATTTAAAAAAAACTTTGAATTTATCCAATAATCTGAATTTGAGGTCTTCTGAAGTCTATACTTTAGTCCCATTCCAGTGGCACATAACTCCATCTTTACTTCTGATCCAATTTTCAAGGGGATGGAGTTTATAAAGATAGGAAAATAAAACCAAATTAGAATAGAGCAAGAGAAAGAAAGTTTGTATCTTTAGAAATAATAAGGGTGAGTTGTATGGGTTAAAATTCATTCCTGGTTACATTGAACATGGAATACTTATATAAGGGCAACTGTGACTTGACAATATTGGAATAATTACTAATATTGATGGATATAACTTTCAGCATGGTTATACATCCCCATTGAAGGAAGCAGTAGTAATAATATTTGCATTTTTCTTAGCCAGCATAGAAAATATAGTGAGGATTAAATGATTAACCCAATAACAAATCATGGATTGTTAAACTTAGCAGCATCATTTAATAGCATGTGGCATCAAAGCTATCGCAGTCACCTAAGTAGTGTTTCTTGCCTACTAAAAAAAAAAAAAAGTTTTATTTTTCTAACCAAAGCTCTCCAGTAGTTTTTAAAGCTCCCTTCCACCATCTAAAGTGCAAAAGCAGTCAAGATTTTAGAGCCATTCTTGAGTAAATAGACAGATACAACATATATTTTCTATCAATAAGGTGAAGAGCATACTTGCCTAATATTCTACACAGCCTGTATGTGTACAGTGGAAAGTAAGCATTTGTAGTAGCCAGGATTAGAGTAATTCAGTTAATAAATTTTCTTTGTTTAAAATATAAACTGTTAACAATTAGAAACTTAAATCCCTGAGAATTTACTCTGTTTTATATTGTGTTTCAAGTGTCTATGTCTTCGCCAATTGATGGCTACCTTTTTTGTCCCCAAACATAAAAAAGTTCACTGCACTTTTCTCCATGTTTTAAATGTCTAAAGAAACTGAGTCACCAATAATGATCAACAATCAATAATGCAGGATTATTGAAAGAATGTTCAAACATGGAGATCTCAAATGGAATTAAGACTCTCAAATGGTTAGTGTGTTACATTGATTTATAGAAGCAATTAGGGAATTTCCAAAGGGGAAGTTACTGTAATGGGTTGACATTTAGGTTCCTTACTAGAAAGGAGGGCTTTACATAGCACCAAATTATCATAGATTGGTTATGATAACATACTTGTTTATTTCTGATAGGTTATCTGTGTTGTACTGAAACCAGTTTATTGCCAATTGTTGCTTAAACTGCAGCTTTGGCAAAATACATTCTACATTTTCAGAAACCCCTGCTTTTATTTTAAACTTTAGAGAATGTAGCTTTCACTTCTCAGAAAAGGGTCACCCCAGCACTACTAAGGCAGGCAGCCATTACATTTTAATTAACAGCCCCACATTTGGTCATTTATTCAATGATCTCATTGGAAACTTGACCAAAACACTCCAGTCACCAACATTGATCTCTCTCTTAGTTGGTGCTCACAGTCACCCAATATCAGGGAGGTACAGGGGACCAAATATTCTTTTTTTACCTTTTAATTTTTATGTTTTTTATTTTTATGAATGTAGAGGGCTGTATTGGGTGACATTTAATTACACTTAAGATTCTTGGTGTGGGTTTCTCATTTGTTGGAATGGATCATGGTCACAGGTCTATTTCTGAGTCAGAGAGCCAATTATTCTCAGTTTTACTTTTAGTTTTGGTCCACCAAAACAATCCTTACCTTACCTCTATATAATTTTGTTAAAATGTAAGTAAGAACATAATATTAATAGTTCATTAATTGTCTTTATATCTTATATAACCAAAAGGTTATTTATTATTGAACACTGCTTAAGTGATGTTTATATATTAGGATGTTCTAAGGATTCATAGCCAGGCTCAATATTTTGTAAAGTCCAATAATCAAGATCTTCTTGCCCCTTCCTTCTGTTTACATATGCAAGCTCTATTAGTTTTGGCCTTTTTACTAAAACTAGCTGTTATTTTAAGGCAGGGAGAGGCTTATTCTTTTGGGCTATTATAATTGGAATGAGAACAAATATAACAAGTAACTCGTGCAATTAGTAAAATGAATTTCCTAATAGAACCCTTAAAAGGTCTTCTATAGATCAACTCTAACTGCTTCCATTCCTGGAAAAAAATCAGCCAAATAAGAAAAGCCCATAGCAACATCCTGTTTAATAGTGAAAGTTTGAAAGTTTTCCTGCTAAGATCAAGAACAAGTCAGGGATGCCCACTGCCACCATTGTTGTTAAACATTGTACTGGAAGTTCTTGTCAGAGCAATTAGTCAAGGAAAAGAAAAAGAAATAAAAGGCATCCAAATTAGAAAGGAAGAAGTAAAATTTCCCCTGTTTGCAAACCATATGATCCTATATGTAGAAAATCCTGGATAACCCACAAGAAAGCTTCTAGAACTAAGAAGTGAATTCAACAAAGTGGTAGTGTACAAGATCAACACCCGAAACTCAGTAGTGTTTCTATATATAAGCTCTGAACAATCTGAAGAAGAAATCAAGAAAAAAATTCCATTCACAATAGCAACTAAAACAATGAAATATCTAGAAATAAATCTAACCAAGGTTGTAAAAGACTTGTATGCAGAAAACTGCAAACATTGCTAAAAGAAACTAAAGAAATCCTAAATAAATGGAAAGATATTCTCTCTTCACGAATTGGAAGACTAAATGTCTTTCAGATATCAATACTCCCCAAAGCAATTTACAGATTCAATGCCAATCCCAATGAAAATTCCAACAATCTTCTCTGCAGAAATGGAAAAGTCAATCATCAAATTTATATGGAAGGGCATGGGGACTCAAAGAGCTAAAGCAATGTCAGAAAAGAAAAATGAAGTTTGAGAACTCACACTTCCTCATCTTAAAACTTATTCCAAAGGCAAAATAATCAAAACAGCATGGTACTGACACAAGGACAGACATATAGACCAATGGAATATAATTGAGAGCTCAGAAATCAACCTTCACATTTATAGCCAACTGATTATTAACAAGGGGGCAAAAACCACTCAATTGGGGAAGGATAGTCTCTTCAACAACTGGGAAAACTGGGTCTCCTTTTGGAAAAAAAAAGAGGATCTTTACCTCATACAATATACAAAAATCAACTCAAAAAGTATCAAAAACCTAAATATAAGAGCTAGAACTATAAAACTCCTAGGAAAAAACATAGGTAAGCATTTACAGGAACTTGTGTTAGGTAATTTTTTTAAGAGTTTACACCCAAAACACATGCCATAAAAGAAAAAAAAATAAACAGGACCTCATCAAAACAGTAAATATTTTTCTCACAAGAATTTATTATGAAAGTAAAAAGCTAACCACACAATGGGAGAAAATATTTGGAAACCACATATTCAATAAAATATTAAAATCCAGTATATATAAAGAAACCCTACACCTCAACAATAAAAAGACAAAGAACCTAATTTAGAAATGGACAGGTTTGAACAGTCATCTCTCCAAAGAAGATATACAACTGACCAAAAGTGTCATGAAAAAATGCTCAACATCATTAGCTAACTGAAATCCAGCATTTCCTTCATGTATGATTGTATGCAATAAATCACAGTGGTATTCATTTCATATCACATTATAGTTGTTGCATATTTCAAAAAATCGCTTACACTCATCTGTACTTCGTAATTATGGTAGTTGTTAGCCCCGACCCTAGTTAATTGTCATAAAACTAACAGCAAAAACGGGGGGTGGGGGAGGTAAAAATGGATAAAAGTGAATTAAATAAATAAATCCTTTAAAAATGTATAGGAGAGTAAGATATGGACTACAGTTAGTAGTAATACTTTGATGATGTTCTTTCATAATTTGTTAACAAATGTTTCACAACAATGCAAAGTATTTGTGGTGGGGTGATGTGTGGGATCCCTGTGTGATGCTATGCATGTTTGTTTTGTAAGTTCACAATGTTTACTGAACACTTATATTTATGTATGTTCATGTATGAATGATATATTTCAGTAAATTGTTTTTTAAAAAAAGTTGATGAAGGATTTGCTAAAGGGATGCATGTTTTCCAGAATGTGGGGCAGGGGCTGATAGGTTGTAAAATTGGATGTAGTTATGATTTTCTGTAATAACATTTGCTATGAAATTTAATTTAAGCCAAATAGTGAATATACATTTTTTACTTTAGTCTAGTTGTCCTAAAGATGTTCCATTAGTTTGATTGCCCAAAATGCACAAGGGCTATTTGGTTTCAAATTCTTGAAAAGGAAAAAGTAAAAAAGATTTATCATAATTATAATTAAGAGAATTGTTTTAGTTTGCTCAAAGCTTCTGGAAATAATATGCCGGACATAGGTTGGCTTTTATAATGGGAATTTATTAGGGTAAAAATCTTACAGTTCCAAGCCTGTGAAAATGTCCAAATCAAGGCATCATCAGGGATGCTGTCTCACCAAAGGTCAGCTGCAGGCAATCCTGGACTCCTTCCATGTGGCAAGGCCCATGGAAGCATCTGCTTCTCTTCTGGGTCTTGTTGTTTTAGTTTCTTGCTTCTCTGTCAGTGGCTTCCTTTCTCCCAGGTGCCTCTCTTGATTCCTGGGTTCCTTCTCTCCATCTCTGCAGCCTTTTTATGTGTGTTTCTGTGTTCATTCCTCCATTTATAAATGACTCCAGCAAGAGGACCAAGATCGACCCTTCTCACTGAAGCAATCCAACCAAAGTCCCTGCTTAACTGAATCCAACCCAGTCCAAGAGTCCCACACCTACAGGAATGGATTGGCTTTAAGAATATGATCTTTTGTGGGATCTACAAAAGCTTCAAACTGCCAGAAGAGCCCCGTAGGTCTGTGATACATACACTGAAAGATTCACCCCCAAAGCAATAATTTACTGGTAAAAGCAAAGGTTCTAATAGTTTGGTTTCAGTGACATGGTGACAAATCCAACAATCAGAAAGATTTGTTGCTGAGCTCAAAACCTTTATGGGTTGTGTATAAGGGTAAATAGCTAAACCTGTGCTTAAGCAAACACTAAAGAACAACAGAATCATTTTGGCAAGGAGAAAAAGGTAGAAAAACAGGACTTTGAAAAGGAAGAAATATAAATCCTATAGCAATATTTACTATTAGAGCTACAAGAACTGAGCAAGGAAAATACGGCCTATGAGTTCTTGTTCCATGATCTTAGGTAGAAGTTGTCTACCTCATGATATCATTTACTTGTTTCACAATCTTGGGAAAGTTGTCCATCTCTGAAGTCATCTGCTTCTGATTTTTTAATCAATTTTATTTTTGTATCAGTTACAGTCCATTCCCACATAACAACTCTGACAGGGGTGCCAATTTTATCTGGGCAATATGGATCCAAGGTTCTATTTCCTGTAATTTAACAGCAATGTGAGAAGTTAGCAAAACCTGATAAGGTCCTTTCGAGCAGTACTCAGGGCAGACTTTTCTTTGATGCCTCTTCCGAAATGTGAAGTCTTAATAGCTTCTTTCTTTTTTTGGACTCCATAATGTGTTATTTCATGGAAAATTCTAATTAGAAGTTCTTTTAATCCATCACTGGGGTTTATTTTACATCACTGTTTTGTCAATCATCTTTTTCAAATTCAGATGCTGACAATTGATATTTACCAATTGTGGTTTTGTTTTCTACCAATTCTTTCGGTCCAGCCTTATGAGGGACTTTATTTTTGATACAACATTTGCTATTGTCTTAATTTGTTGAGCTGCTTGCTTTGCATAGTGATAGCTAATGCATTTTCCTTATTTTATGGGTCAGTTTTGCAAGTGTTAACCTTTATTTTTACTATGGCTAATTTTTTCAGGTAATAATATTGCTTCTCAAAGTTCACCTACTTTTTTTTTTAACCATATTTTAAGAGTTCCTGATGAGTTCAAGAAACATCATTGTTTGTATAACATTCTCAAATCATGAACTACTCCAAATGCATATCTATTGTAAGCATAAATATTAAAAGTCTTTCCTTTTCTTAGATGGCAGGCTCTAGTTACAGCTTTTAACTCAGCTTGTTGAGCTGAGGTCAAGTCAGGAGCTGATTTGTTTTCAATCAACTCTGTAGTAGTGGTTACTGAATAAGCTGCCTGATATTTTCCTGTTTCTGTGTTAAGATAAAATCCACCTACAAAAAAATATTAAGTCTAGGTTAAACAAAGCATTCTTGTAGGTCTGGTTACAGGGAAAATAACTGAGCAACCACCATTTCACAGTCATGGATTTCTACTTCTTCAGGTAAGGACAGCAGTGTTGCAGGCTTTAAAACAGTGCAGTGATAGAAGTGGATATTTGAAGAGTAAAGCAATAATATTTCATAAAAATTCAACCTGCCAGCTGACATAGGATGAGTTTTCCTTGAAATTAAAAGCTGATGGATAGCATGTAGTACTCCTAATTGCAAGGTTTGTCTTTGGGCTTAGTCAGCTGATGCCTCAACCAATTTGGCAATGGCAGATGCTACCCTGAGACAAGGCAGGAATACTCTTGCTACTGAAACTAATCGAAGACTTTCATGACTTTTGGATCTCTGGTGATCTCCATGTTTTTGAGTGAGAACTCCCAATACTTAATTCTTATTTTCATGTACAGTGAAAAAAGGTAGATTGCAGTTAGGTAACCCAAAGGTTGGGAGTTAAATTAAGGCTTCTTTTAATTGAGTAAATCCAATTTGTGTTGTTTGTACCACTGTAATGGTTTAGTGGCTAAGGTTTTAGTTAATTCAGCCCATTGAAATAAATTTGGGCCCTACTGGCAGCAGTAGCCAGCAAGTCCTCTGCAAAAAGTTGTCTTTTTCTTACAGGTTAAGGAAAACACTGGATTGTTTTGAGGCAGTTGAGGAATAATGATAAAAATTTAGAGGTGGGGAGAAGAAGCCAAAATGGCAGCAGAGTAAGGCCCTCCCAGTGTCAGCTCGTGCTACAGGGCAGTTAGTAAGCACCCAGAACTACCTAAAGTACCTGTTTGGGTCCCCGGGAGACCAGAAGAGCATTCTGCAACATCCTTGGAAGAATGGAAGGAGGAGACTGCCTACTTGCAAAAAGGATTTGTGAGTAGAGCCCTCCATGGCATGGAGGTTGGTGCCCATGGTACAAGCCACCTCAGGAGCTATTCCATGACTAGAGTTAGAAGCTCCATTTCCCATAAACGGTGGAGGAAGAGACAGTTGTCTACCGACCTCAGCTACAGATTAGTGGAGTTGGTTGGCTAAAGTATAATCCTAGATTAGTGGAGTTGGTTGGCTAAAGTATAATCCTAGAAAGAGCTAGGGTTTGAGCCTGTCCACTTTAGAGAGTCCAGTAGCCGTCATTTTGACTCCACACCCAGCATGAGAGGAAGTCTGCCTGACTGAAAATCCAGTGAAATTAAGGAGTGGCTTCTTTCTACCAAGATGGGACTGCAGCCCTAGCCTATGCTCCAGCCCCACCTCCAGTAGAGAGGAAGCTGGCGAGACCTGCACCGGGCTCTCCAGGCAACTACAGGTGCTCTCTGCCAGCACAGACTGAATGGTCAGACACCTAGGGTTACATGGCCACACCCCAATAAGATAGGAGGGAGCTGGTGCTGCCTAGATCTCTCAGGGCAACTTTAGGCACTTTCAGCCTGGGCACCTGTGGATATACCCCCTTCCCCAATAGGACAAGAGACAGACTGTGTTTGCCCAGCCTCCCTGGGTAACTGCAGGTGCATTTGGCCCACATAGCCTGGACTGGTGGGTACTTGTAGATCCACCCTCACCCTGCAATAGGAAAAGAGGGGCCTGGTGTTTACACAGCCTTTCCAGGCAATGGCAGGCAATTTGGGCTTGCATGGACTGGACTGTTGGATGCCTATAGATCCACCCTCACCCCCAATAGGATAGGAGGCGTCTGGTGTCTCCACAGCCTCTTTGGGCAACAGCAGATATTTTTGGCCTAAAGGGACTGAACTGTTGAACACCCGTAGAACTACCCCCACCACCCAATAGGATAGGAGGGGCCTGGTGCTTCCTCAGCCACTCTGGGCAAAGGTGGGTACTTTCAGCTTACAGGGACTGAACTGTTGGGCATTGGTGGTTCTGTTTCCACCCCTAAGGGGCAGAAGGGACAGTACTCCCTCAGCTTCTCAGGGCAACTGCAGGTGTATTCGGCCCACATAGATTAGATTGTTAGGCGCTCCGGAGGGTCCATTCCCACCCCTGACAGGGAGGGGGTCTGGTGCTATGCCAGTTTACTTGAGCAACTGTGGTCATTTTGGGCCCACACAGCATAGATTGCTGCCCACAACTACAGCTCCATCCTGTACAAGGTAGGGGTGGAAGGGGTATGAAGCTTTATCAGTCTCTCCGGGCAACTACAGATAGTCTTGTCCTGTCCAGCTTAGATTATTATACATGGCTGCAGCTCAGTCCCTACCCCTGACAGAGTAGAAAGGTGGGAGAAGCTTCATCAATTCCTGGGCAATGTGGGCAACTACAGGTTTCATAGCTTACAGCACCAACTACATCCTTGGTCCTTACTACACAACCAGCAAGGGAGAAAAGACAAGAAAGCCCTAAACTAAAGGGAAAAACTGCACCCAGAATTACATCTAGCAAACTAGATGTGAAAACACCAACAAAAAATTACAATCCATACCAAAAAACAGGAAGATATGGCCTGGTTAAAGGAACAAGATAAGGCTGCAGATAACAGAAAGCAGTTGAGACAACTAATCGTAGATTTTCAAACAAATATCCTTAATAAATTCAATGAGAAGGCTAAAGAGATTAAGGATATTAGGAAGACATTGGATGGGCACAAAGAAGAATTTGAAAGCAAACATAGAAAAATAGCAGACCTTATGGGAATGAAAGGTGCAATAAACAAAATTAAAAATACACTGGAGACATATAACAGCAAATTTAAGGAAGCAGAAGAAAGGATTGGTGATCTCGAAGAGATGGCCTCTGAAAGTGAACATGCAAAAGAACAGATGAAGAAAAGAATGGAAAAAATTGAACAGGGTCTCAGGGAACTAAATGACAGCAAGTGATGTACAAACATATGTGTCATGGGTGTTCCAGGAGAAGAGAAGGGAAAAGTGGCAGAAGGAATATTTGAAGAAATAATGGTGGAAAATTTCCCAACCCTATTGAAGGATTGAGATATCTGTGTCCAAGAAGGACAACGTACTCCCATACTAATAAATCAGAATAGACCAACTCCGAGACACATACTAATCAGAATGTGAAATGCCGAGGACAAAGAGAGAATTCTGAGAGCAGCAAGAGAAAAACAATGCATAACATATAAGGGATCCCCAATAAGATTAAGTGCCAATTTCTCATCAGAAACCATGGAGGCAAGAGGGCAGTAGTATGATATATTTAAGATACTGCAAGAGTAAAACTGCCAGCCAAGAATTTTATATCTGGCAAGATTATCTTTCAAAAATGTGGGTGAGATTAGAGTATTCACAGATAAACAGAAGCTGCAAGAATTTATAACAAAAGACCAGCTTTGCAGGAAATATTAAAGGGAGTATTATAGCCTGAAAAGAAAAGGCAGGAGAGAGAAGATTGGAAGAGAGTCTAGAAATGATGACTGTATCAGTAACAGTAACTAAAAGTGTCAAAAATAAAATGACAGATAAATTGCAAAGATCAAAATGGAGGAAATAAGAACTGCCTTTACAGTAATAACATTGAATGTTAATGGTTTAAAGTCCCCAATCAAAAGACACAGGTTGGTGGAATAGATAAGAAAATATAAGCCATCTATATGCTGTCTGCAAGAGACTCACCTTAGACCCAAGGATAGCAATAGATTGAAAGTGAAAGGCTAGAAAGATATTCCACGCATGCAGTAACAAAAAAAAGCTGGGGTAGCTATACTTATATTAGATAATATAGACTTTAAAGGCAAAACTGTTATTAGAGACAATGAAGGACATTGCATTTTAATAAAAGGGATGATTCACCTGGAAGAAATAACAATCATAAATGTGTATGCACCTAACCAGGATGCCCCAAGATACATGAAGCATACACTGGCAAAACTGGAGGAAGAAATACACATGTCTACAATAATAGTTGGAGACTTCAAACACCACTCTCAGCATTGGGTAGAACATCTGGGCAGAGAAATCAATAATGAAACAGAGAGCTTGAATAATATGATAAATGGACTAAGCCTAATAGACTTATACAGAACATTGCACCCCAAAACAACAGGATATACATTCTTTTCAAGTGCTTATGGATCTTTCTCCAGGATAGACCATATGTTGGGTCACAAAGCATATCTCAATAAATTCAACAAAATCAAAATTATGCAAAGCACTTTCTCTGATCATAATGGAATAAAGTTGGAAATCAACAAGCGACAGAAAAAGGGAAAATTCACACATGTATGGAGATTAAACAACATACTCTTAAATAATCAGTGGGCCAAAGAAGAAATTTCAAGAGAAATCAATGGAGGTATATGGAAAAAGTGTGCCAAAGGTACGCTGTGGACCATGGTTGCTAGTAATAGCCTGATGATATTATCTCATAGTCTGTAACAAATATTCCATCATTGTGTGGTGTGTTGGTGAAGGGGAGTTGTATGGGAATTCTACATATGTATATGATTGTTTTGCAAGTTCACAACCTCTGTAATAAAAATATATTTTTTAAAAATAAGATGGGTTGAGGGGAAAATACACCAAGTGTAAGATAGGGACTATAGTTAGTAGTAATATTTTGATGATGCTCTTGCACAGTTTGTAACAAATGTTTCACAACAATGCAAAGTGTCGGTGGAGGGGTGATATATGAGATCCCTGTATGATGTTATGTATGTTTATTTTGTAAATTCACAATCTTTACTATACACTTATTATTTATGCATGTTCATGTATGAATGATATACTTCAATAAAAAATACATTTAAAAACTTAGGGTTTAACTCAGAACCTAAATAAAGGACCTTTTATTTAATAAGTTGCAATTGTCTTTGGATCTTTTTTGTCCCTTTAATGCATGTTGGGGAAGTAAATACAAGGGACCCCATTGATAAGCAATCTTTGAATCTGAGCAAAGCAACAGGTCATAAACTTGCTAGAAGAATGTAGGCTTATTAAGGAATTCTAAATTTCTTAAATCTTATTGACATGTTTGTAAGGCATGACTGTCCTTCAAGGGGAAGGAAAACACATATTGACTCTCTCAATGAACGGGTATGCTAAGAAAGTTAAAACAATGATCAATGATCAATAACTGTGTACCATCTGGTGTTTGTAGGAAGTTGAACTAGTAATGAGTTGAGGTTAGGAACTATGGTATGTTGGAAAATGAGTATTTTATTTATTGCTTTGAATTCTTGCACAACATGGTAGCTTTGTGCATTGGACTTTTTGACAGGGAGTATGGGGGTGTTGCAGAGGCCAAGGCAAGGAATAATGAGAACCTGCTTACTAATTAATCAACAATTGGAGTTAGCCCATCTATTAATTCTGGATTAATAGGGTATTGGGACAATTTAGGTAAAGGTTTGGCTGGGTCATTTAAAAAATTTTATAGGATCAGCAGTTCTCATGTGTCCCAAATCAGTAGGGTTATTGCCCAAAGATATTTTTGGTACTCAAAAGAGTAGTTGGTGAGAGGAGTCAGAATTAACCCAGAAATTTTTCTGGAGGGAATTCTAATCGGGTTTCTGCCATGCATATAGACATCAGACAACCTGGAATTTTTAACATTATTCCCTGTGGTGTGAAATCTAATTTACAAATCCATTTTGAGGAATCTCTTCCCAAAAGACTTTCTGGAAATGCCTAACAAAGCAGAGAGGAATGTTCATTGATTAGTGGTACTATTATGTTAAAAGATTTGGATAATAGAACCTTTAGGTTTTTATTGGTTAAACCTACCACTGATATTATTTCAGTACACTGAGAAGGAGTTTGTGAAGTTTCGGTAGGAGTTATGGTTGACACGTTGACTCTGGTATCAGTTAGG